>OOFC01042353.1:0-19159 GCA_900323345.1 Pseudochromis fuscus | reverse complement strand
AGGAGGGGGGAGGAGGGGTGAAGCAGGAAATGAGGCACAGGGGAGTTTTGCCAAAATCCAGAAGTTTACAATTCGCATGTGCAACAGTCAGTGTTTAAAATTCTCATGTGCAACAGTCAGTGTTTACAGTTTCTGGTTCTCATGTGTAGTAGTGGAGTTTACATAATGCTGAAACACTACAGTTTTGAGGTTGGTTTTAATTGGCATCGGGTCTTTGTTAATATTTTGCATGGTAGGAGTGGATGTCGGGATGAAGGCTCACTGCTGTAAAGAGGTTCTGTAAACTTTATTATTGTTTATGTTAACCTCATTCACCTTTAAATAGTTTTTACTTGTTGATGGTGGACTGAAAGAGTTGAACATCTATAGTGTTAATCAGCTTTGAATTGTTACTTGTAGGGTGTGTTGTGTGTACACTTCATCATGTCCTCTCCCAGGTCCAGCAGAGGAGGGAAACCACTCACTTCTTTCAATTACCTGCATCAGTAGATGATTTCCTGAACCACATGTTCCTGACCCCTGGCCCACGGACAACTTACTGTACGTTCTTCTGAGGAATGGTCAGCGTTGGTAAATATGGTGTTTGAGGTTAATTTATGTGCATCCACAGTCTATAAATCGTCAAACTCATGCCATGGAGGCCGAGACCCTGCAGGTTTTCTTTCCAACCATCTCTCCAGCAGCTGATCTCACTGATGAGCTCCTTCCCTCAAACTGAAGGAGGTGTTCATGATTAAAATCACCTGCTTTAGTGACCGGCTGGAACGAAAACCTGCAGTGTCTCGGCCCTCCATGGCACGAGTTTGACACCCCTGATCTAAGCAGTACATATTATATATGTGTGATTTGTATGGTATTTCAGATGACGTTATGTTTTGTAGGAATTCTGTTTGCAAATGGAGAATCATGGCAAGAGATGAGACGTTTTGCCCTCACCACGCTCAGAGACTTCGGGATGGGAAAAAGAGTTGCTGAAGAGAAAATTTTAGAAGAGTGTGAATATCTGATTCAACTGCTGCAAGAGCATCAAGGTATTGTGTGTTTTTGTAAATGCAAGGAAATAACAGATGTAGTGGGTGTGAATCTGCATCATTACAAAGCAGAGTGACATTTCACTTTGCATTGACTGTTGATTTCCAAATTGACACCTCTATCACTATGATTGTTGAGGTTAAACGGGCCAAGGTCCTCTTCCAGATAAAATTGAAACTCAAAATATCTATTTGTAGCATGTTTTTGATGTTTCCCTCTTCCAACACACCAGATTGAAATGACCTGGATCATTAGCAGGCTTCTGCAGAGCTTGATGATGAGCTGGTCATTTCAGTCAGTGTTAAAATTGTCAATCATTTGTGCAGTTCTGTGGTAACAAGTTATGGTGACGTGTATTATACTGATCATGTACTTTAGTCATAATTGAATTCTTACTGTCCTTTTCAGGGAAACCATTTGATCCAACACGTCAGGTCAATCATGCCACATCAAACATTATCTGCTCCATTGTGTATGGAAGCAGATTTGACTATTACGACCCACGATTCATAAAGATGGTGCACAGGGCAAATGAGAATATACGTGTTGCAGGTTCTGTATCCATCCAGGTAAGCATCACCTTTGCTCATTGTTTGATTTTCTCTGGAAATTATAAGATATTTTAGGTAATCAATGACTTTTGACAAGATTTTTTACTTTTGTTGGCAGAAATTTGGACATTGTAGTTCATTGACCCAAACAAATATGCATAAGGTCAATTAGAAAGCTGTCATTGAGGAATCTGTCATGTTTATATTATATGCAATGAGAGTAACTTTATTATTTATGAAATTGAATTTCTAATTTCAACAACACAGTGCACCTATCAAGAATGGTAACCACAAGGTATTAACCAAAATTATGTCAAAAAACTCAACTTTCCCCAGCTTTACAACATGTTTCCCAGGCTGACCGGTTGGATAAAGAACCGACAGGTGATGATGAGACATCGTGACAACAGTTTCAATAATGTGAAAGGTTTGATCAAAGATTTGAAGGAGACACTGAACCCTCAAGTACCCAGAGGCTTCGTGGACTGTTTTCTGATTCGGATGCAGAAAGAAGAGGTAACACGTTTTCCGGTTTCTTTTTAAAAACAGCAGCAGTGTTTAACACATCTGTTTCATAGCAATATGTGTTTTTTTTTTCCAAGGACTCTTGTGTGAACAACACCTACTACACTGAGGAGAACCTGATTCACACAGTGGGCAACCTGTTTGCTGCTGGTACTGATACCACAGCAGCCACACTGAGATGGGCTTTGCTGCTTATGGCCAAATATCCACACATACAGGGTAAGAATGAACAGAGGAGGCGAGAAAGTCTTACCTATAAGGTGATGGCAGGTGAAATTTGTGCAATCTTGTACATGTACATATTATAGGTACATGTACTTTGGCCCACATAGTTGTTGACTAAAAGTCATATGAAGAACTTGTTAAATATTCTTGGAGATTTTCTTTATCCCTACACCAGTCAGTTTCAATCAGATTCAGGTCCACCTGCCGCTCCCTTAAATGTTTCATAGCACTGCCATTGTGAGCAGGCTGCACTGTCATGCAGAGCTGTTAGGGAGTAGCCACTCGCCATGCTGTTAAAATGAAAGCAGAGAGAGAGAGGTTGTTCATTTCTTATATGGTGTCTACAGACAATGTCCAGGAGGAGCTGAGCAGGGTGGTAGGAAGTCGTCAAGTCCGAGTAGATGACCGTAAAAACCTGCCGTACACTGATGCCGTCATCCACGAGACACAGAGACTGGGTAACATAGTTCCCATGTCCCTTCCTCATAAAACCAGCCGAGACGTCACCTTCCAGGGATACTTTATCAGAAAGGTCAGCTGCTCACTACTGCTTCAGTCCTGATCCACAAAACAATATCTTTTTGTGGAAGTGTTTACGACTTTACATGATATGTTTAACTCTCTTCTTCTGCCTGCAGGGAACTACAGTGTTTCCCCTTCTTACCTCTGTCCTCAATGATGAGAGTGAATGGGAGAGTCCACACACCTTTAACCCTTCTCACTTCCTGGATAAGGATGGGAAATTTTTCAGGAGAGATGCCTTCATGCCCTTCTCTGCAGGTATAACAACTCTGTCTGGTTGTTGTTTGCCATTATTGTGGCTCTGTAATTACTTGCACAGACAATTCAAATGTTTGAAACTTTGTCCTCAGGTCGCAGAGTGTGTCTTGGAGAGAGTCTGGCAAAGATGGAGCTCTTCCTCTTCTTCACTTTGCTCCTCCAGCGCTTTCGTTTCACTCCTCCACCTGGAGTTGCTGAAGATGAACTTGATCTGACGCCAGCCGTGGGCTTCACCATCGCTCCTTCACCTCATGAACTGTGCGCCATCAGTCGCCAGTGAGGAAGACATCTTAATGACTTTCTCTGTGCCTATGACATCATTTGATTATATTATGGCGCACTCCCCATTCTCTCCCCAGTTTATTTTGCTCATGACATTATGAAAGGAAATCATGTTTTGGAGGTAAAACAAAAATCTATATTTTGTAAATTTCTCTGTGTAATACTTTGTGTTTAAACTGGGCTTTTGTTGACAGTTTATATCAGTTCATCATAACAAACATGGTGCCAACCAAGCAATAGCTTCTCAACTTACCGTTATCAATATGTTAAGATGTCTAAGGAGAAAAACTTGCTATATCTCAATCTTACCTCCTTACTCTTCAAATACTTAAATGGAAACATGCTTTATGTTATAACCAAATCTTTATTTGTATGACAATTAGCAGAGATATGACAGCTAACAGTTCAGAATGCCAGGTCTTCTGATACAAGATAAACGGATACAAAAAGTATTTTCACAAAAAATTACTGGAAAGACTAACTTATAATGTTCTGAAATGTTGTAACCGTACTACTAAAGCATTGTTATCCATGTATTCTATTGCTGTTCATATTTTCTGAATATATACTTTGGAATTAAACTATTTTTTAAAAAAGCTACATCATTTCTTAATGCAAAAACGTGTCTTAAATAAGAGAACTGCAATAACCCTTTAAATAAAAACACACCCAAGCCCTTATGATTCCCAAACAATGTGCTGAATCTAAAGCCCTCTAAGGTCCTTCTACTTTGATAATACTGATCTGTTGATCCCGTGAAGAGTGGTTAGAGTTCATCGGTGGCTGGGTGGACACACTGCAGTCCTGGAAAGTCCTGGCTGAACAGCTGCTTGAGAAATCAGACGTTTTACTCCCTGATGCTCTGAAAGTCTGAGACTGTGACTGGCTGTACGTCGAGACGTATGATTGTGTGTAGGGTGGCATGAGGGTTTGACTGGTTTGCTGTGTATACGCAGCTGCATACGGTTGCGTTTGAGGGGGAGTGTGAGTGAGAGGAAGGCTCTCAGCACTGCTACATGGTGGAAACCCGTTCATGCTCGTTGGGCTCAGTTCTGGTAGTTTAAAGTCTTCAACATTTTCTAAACTTTCCAAAGAGCCGTAGCTAGGCTGGGTTTGGCTGCACTGACTGTATGTGCCTTGAGTAAAACTGAAGGTGTCTTGGCTAAAGGAGGTAGAGGCAGAAACCGCTGGTAAAGCAGAGGGCGAAGGAGTTTTGTTGTGCTGCTGCTGGACACTGCTACAACGTCCAACTTTAGAGGCAAGGGTCTGGAGAGTGGTGAGGATCTGCTTCTGAATCTGAGTCTGCTGGGCCTGCTCCCTCTCTAGGCGGCACTGCTGCTCCACGAGCATCTTCACTGCCAGGCCCAAGCTGCGCACCTCGGAGCCCAGGGTGTGAATCTGATCCTGCAGACCACCTCTCCCTCCAGCGTCCTGGACTGCCTGCTGAGGGCTCAGATTTCCTTCGCTACAACCAGGCCCCTGGCCCCCAGGGGTCTGTAGGCGGATAACAGCAGGCCCAGGAGCCGATGATGTTAAAGTTGGTAGTTGCCGATTAGGAAGACGGATTCCAACACGAGGAAGAGGGTGAAGGGAACGGATGGAAAGTCCTGGTCTCTGTGAGAGGAAACGCCTGGGGGCGCTGCCACCACTCGGCTGACCCTCCATAACAGTCTGCGGAACATTGAACACATTAAATTGAAATAGTGGTAGTAGTACAATCTTATTAACAAGAGGTTCAACTACAGACAGAGTTTTAGTGTGCTCTCACATTCAGAAGAAAACATACTTTGGACCAAAACAGTCAACTTGCAGCTCAAGTTTTTAAATTTTTCCAAAATAATCTGGGCCTGACTGTGTCCCAAGAAGATTCAGTATATGTAACCAATGACTCTACTGTCTGATGAAAGAAAAAATTCCAGCTCTTTTATGTTGAGCTGAATAAAGACATAATTGCTAGATTTTTGGGAGGATTTTTTAAGTATGTATACTTCTCACCTTGTCGGTAGTCAGATCATAGGTTTCTGATGGCTGTGGCATAGCACTCCTCAAATCAGCTGCTTGGAGAGTTGAGTGATCTCGCCTCAACAATGATGCCATCTGGTGGTACAATAAAACAAATTATGCAAGGCTGAAAGACAAGTGGGTGCTCATACTTTTACACATCATTTCTATTACTAAAAACAGTAATTTTACAGTCAATGAATTATAACAAAAAGACAAATGTTTCGTTAGGTACCTTAATCCTGTGTGACAAAGCTTTATCCAAAAGTCTCTTTCGAGCTGCCAGCATTGAACTGGTGGCTGGAGAAGGGGTGACTCTCCTCCTCATTATTGCTCCAGAAGCTGTTGAAGATGCAGCAGCAGCCTCTGCCCTTGCTATGGAGGATTGGGGAGCTCTTTGTTGGCTACGCTGTGCAAGGGATGTAACGCTAACGATCTGGATGTCGTTTTCATCTTGATTACCTTCATGTTGCTTTTCTGGCCTGCTGCTTCCACTGGTCTCCCCAGACCCAGATGAATTTGCACTTGCTTCTGAATTTGTGGGAGTCTGTTTAGCGAAATCTGAAGCTACTGCGAAGCCCACATGATGAGACGCCTCCCGAAGTAGGTTTTGGAGATGAATGTTACTCCAGCTCTCCTGTATTGGTGCAGTGCGAGCCTGCACCTGTGCTGGTGATGTGCTGATGCTTCCAGCCTCCACAGGTCTGACCCGTCCTGGTGGTCTCCCCTGGAACTCCCTCAGAAACAAGTAGATGGCCTGAGCAGAAACCTTGATGTTCTCCAGTTCCAGCACAGCTTTGATCTTACGGAAACTCAGACCAGCTTTCCGTAACTCCACCACTTTGTGTTTGGCAGCATCATCAAGTCGGCCCATGGTTTCTCACACCAGAGCAACCGTGTGAGTTTGACTGTTAATATATAAGAAAAGATACAACAAGATGGAACTTTATTAATCCCAAAGGAAATTCTTGTGCCATATAGAAGATTCAAATAATAAAAACTAACACCCAGTGCGTTTTTAACACTAATGAATAAGTGTGAGACTTGGGACTTGTGAGTGTGTCTATAGGTGCTGCTGCTGTGAGTGTCTAATACTATGTGAGAATAACAATGACATGTCAGAGTATCGCTGCCACCATTGCAAAAAAGATCTGCACAGTTTCTCAGGGGATACACGTAAGGTGTTAAATTTCTTAATGCTGTTATCTTAAAAGGAATAATTTACTCCGTATGATAAACACATAATTTCATGTTATACCAAGATGCCCTCTTGTTATTAAGGTATTGTAAACACAGAGCATTGAAAACACTATCAATGCAATAGTTTACAGGCTATGATTAAGCTTTCATGACTGGAATGTAGACATCAATATGTAAGTATAATATATGGTATAATATATAGGTGACCACTGATTTAATATGGAAAAACCATTATTTTTCTGTCGCATAACGTTATTAGCTAATTACTGTTACTATAAAACATATTTTCTTTCCGATATTAAAAAATATTCATACAGGATTGATAAAACATATGTCTCATTATGGGTACAGGGAAGTCACGCAGCTACTCTATTAAGTTTGGTACCTGGCAAATGTTAGCTGAGCTAGCTGACAGCCGCTAGCACTGCACCGTTATAAAGTGATGCGCTCACCTTGTCGACGAGAGTGAAGCTCGATTGGTGTTTCCCGTTTGGTTAAGTCATTTCACGCACCACGGAAAACGTTTAGTCTTTGCATACCTACTGTATGGCACATACACACGTACATAAACTCACACTGTTATCATGCATAACGTAAAATAAACAAATGAGTTGTAAGTGGCGCTCCGGTCGCTACGTCACATCCGCCTGTAGTCATCACTGTGCGACGTTTTTTCAGGCCGCAAGTAGTTGAAACGAAGCCACCTCGTTGGAAAGAAATGTAAGTTTAGGCTTTTATTGGATTGCAAACAAGCTAGTTTCAACCTCAGCATATATTTTGTTATGTACGAAAAAATATTGTCTGTTTTGTAACTGTTTGCACGCTTTAAGAAGAGAGCGGATGTCGGCAAACAGCACAAGAATCAGATGAATGAAATAATTCAATGGCGGCTAATTTGTTTCCCAGAGTGCCGTTATTGATATTAAAGTAAACCAACTTTGAGATGTGTCTGTGATAACCGCAGTAATATTAAGTTGCTTGTTGTACCAACTACGTTAAAAGCATCTCAATTAATAAAACAAACAAACAATAACATGCAAATATACCCTATGGCGACTCGGCTCCGTTTTGCTCACTACCGTAATGTGTTAATTTTGTTTTTGCTTTCAACAAACGTGCTCTAAATGGCTTCGTTTCGTATTGTTATTGCTTCCTGGTCCCAAGCACAGCATTAGATCATTTTGTACTGAGGAGAAGTCTATTTGCCAATAATTTTAAAGATATTTGCTTCAGAAAATGAAGCTAATCCTGCTTTGTGTCATTAAAGTTTGAATATCTTTGGGTTTCTAAACATTTGTTAGAGAAAAATAACAGGGAATTATCTTAAGAATTGTGACATCTCATTAGCTATGTTTTTTCAGTCTAATTAAAATTATATACAGTAAAAGATCACAACAAAATCATTTCAAATAAGGTTAAGGCCTTACATTATTATTGATGTTCTAAGGAAAACCCCAACAATCCCTTATTCATTTTATAAGCTAATTAGTTAATAGTACAAAAAGTTGATTTGATTTACATTGTAAATAATCTTAAATTGCAATCTTGCAGCATTTTCTGTATAAACGATATCAAAGTGAGAGTATCTTTTCTCTTCAGGGCACCTTCACCCACAAAGCGGAAGGAGGAGGAAAAAACAAAAGACAGAGGCAAAGACAAGACTACCACAAAGGAGGACGACAAGGAGAGAGGACGGGACAAGGCCAGGAAACGTCGTAGTGCTTCCACCGGGAGCAGCAGCAGCAGGTTTGGGTTCTTAGTGTTTCTTTTTTGTAATTATTTAAGTTCGTGCTGGAGATGAACCCTGTTCCAAATGTGCAAGCTTTCTAACATAACACATGTTTTGACTGTGACCAGGTCCAGATCAAGCTCTACTTCCAGCAGCAGCTCTGGTTCCAGTTCTGGTTCTTCAAGTGGATCTAGCTCATCTGGTTCAAGCCGCTCTGGCTCTTCTAGCTCTCGGTCCTCCTCCTCATCCAGCTCCTCGGGCTCTCCCAGCCCCAGCCGCAGACGCCATGACAACCGTCGACGCTCCCGCTCGGCGTAAGTTTCTCATTTTATTCAACTGTGTCACATTTATACTCTGTAGTGCTCTTGTATTTTAACTTTTTGTGAGTCAAAATGAAGTTATTCAGTGTTTTGTCTTTACGATTCCACAGCTCCAAAACACAGAAGAGGGGAGAAGACAAAGAACGTAGAAAAAGAAGTCCAAGCCCCAAACCAACTAAGGTTCACTTGGGGCGGCTCACCAGGAATGTAACCAAGGTTAGCTGAGAAATGATGAGAAATGGTTGAGCTTTTTATTGCAGAAAACTTGAAGTAGAAGTTAAGATGATTAAAGATTAAAACAGCATCTCAGAAATGTCATGTGTTACGTAGATGATGCAGAATCTTGACTGAAGAAGAATAAAAGATGAATTTCTGAGATGCAGTCACACTATGTCAATTCGAAGTGTTTATGACTTAGTGAACAGGCTTTTAATTTTCTGAGATTTTTTGGGGCTAAAATTGAGTTTAATATTCATTAAATATTCTTTAATGAAGTTTTTTAAGAAAAGTGCCTTCTGAGCATCTTTGCAGTGTTAGATCATAAATGTACATAATACACAGAAAAGGTCTAATTTAATTCCAGGTCAAAAAGTTGCTCTCGGTCACCATAGTAAACAAAATTTTACTTTCTAAATCCGTGCTGTTATTAAAATCTGATATCTGTCTGGTTCATAATTTTGTTTTTTTGGCTCAGATGCTGTTGTCCAGCAGCAATAAGTCCTTCCCAGGTTCTGATAACAAACTGCTGTCTCTTGTTTAACAGGAACATATCCACGAGATCTTTTCTACTTATGGGAAAATCAAAATGGTTGAACTCCCAATGGACCGGTTCCACCCACACCTGCCCAAGGGCCATGCTTATGTGGAGTTTGAAACCCCTGAGGAGGCTCAGAAGGCCCTCAAACACATGGATGGAGGTAGGCGAGCATGTTCACTTCAATGCATCTGTCTCACATTAATGTGGTCACATTTGTATGTGTTGAATGATTTTCTGTGGTTGTTAATAGGTCAGATTGACGGACAGGAAATCACTGCATCTGGTGTGCTGACTCAACGAATCCGTCCTCCTCCTCGCAGACCGTCTCCCCCTCGCAGAATGCCCCCACCACCACCTATGTGGCGTCGCAGCCCACCACGCATGAGGAGAAGGTACTTTTGATTTTTGTGTTCTTTGGCTCAGACCTGCAGCTCTGCGGCTACTAAAAGTGTTTATTTCCTTTATTGTGTGTGTGTCACTCCAGGTCCCGCTCCCCGAGGAGGCGTTCTCCACCTCGGCGCCGTTCTCGCTCCAGATCCCCTGGTCGCAGACGTCACCGCTCTCGTTCCAGCTCCAACTCCTCTAGATAGGTTTAGATAGATACAGATACAATGTGATCTCCTGGCTTCTCTGACACCAGATCTACTGTAGTTGTTGCTCTCCAGACTTTATGGACTCATCAGGAATGAAATCATCTGCATTGTAGCCAACAGAAACATCTGTCTGTATGTAGATGTACGTTATTTGTGCAGATGTAAAGGTTTGTTTTGTTAGGTTTTTTTTTTTTTTTTTTTACATTTTCTGAGTTTTCTAAGTTGTCTCCATATTTTTTTAAGCTTACTTTGTTTGAGATCTACCACTTTTTTGTTTAAACCATGACTTATTTTTAAAAAAAATGTTTTTAAAGATTTTGAAAAATAAAAACACAGGATTAAGGATTAAGGCTGTTAACCTTGTTGGCTTTGCACTTACAAGACTTGCTTGTAGTGTCGCTACTGGTATTTGCAGAACATGTCAGTATTTAATGACTTTGCCATATTTTCCAGTGAATATTGAGAGACACAAATAAACTTGGAATCAGTCATTATTTTATATGCAAAGCAACATACTCACTATTCAAGTAAACATGAATCAGAGGTCATGTTTAATTCACATTTCTGGTTTACAGAGTCAAATAGATTCAGAGAAATGTAATACATATAATGTCTGTTGAATTAAAATAACCATTAGGGTTAATCTGCACCTGTTTAATGTGTCATAAAACATCTGAGTTTAAATATCAATGCAGATTAAAAAGTCACTGAGAAAACACCACAGACATAATGGATCCAGTAATGAAACCTGTTTAACACACACCCATGTATTGTATTTTTTCCACTGAGTTTGAGACCACTACAGAGCTCGGGGTCAGAGCTGATGTCATGTCTCTCAGTAATTCTGGAAACCAGGAGGTGCTGTGATGATGGAGACTAACTCAGGTATATGGCATCGCATCAAACCATTTACACCACTAACATGCAGTAGGAAGACACAGAGGAAACACATTCAATTAAAGATGACTCAGCTTGATTCCAGTGAGACAACATTTACAATACCAGCCTCCCACCTCACCTGAATGGAGGGCAGTGGTTGATTTATTTTTTCATCTTATGTTATAATAATATATCAAAATATCAGCAGTGAAAAGAAAAAGATCCAGTGAGTCTGGTGAGCTCTACTTTACTTGAATGTAAATTTAATAAATAAAATCCACCACAAAGCACTAGATTACAATAATGTTCTATTATTACATTTTAAGGAAATATTGAGTCCTTATGTCCTTGCTTTGCATTTTTTTTAGATTTAATGTTGACGTTAAATTTTAAATTAGTGAACATGACACACAACTAGAGAGTCTTTAGGCTTCTCCATTTCTTGGTGCCCAGAGTGAGATTGCACCTATGGCGTGATATTATTATTAAGTACACTTTGCTATTCACAAAAAAAAGTGTAACAGACCCTCTCTGAAATTCAAATCAGCCTCAAAAATCTCCAAAGACAAAAAAACATCTTGAGATCTGGAGACAACAACATGAGAGTGGATTTGGGCGTTTTCACTGACTGAGAGCGCGCGTGCCCCACCACTGGGGGTCTCACTCCGGGGAAGGACAGAGAAAAGACTTTGTCATTACAATTTAAACGGGTTTTACAGCATGTACGTCCACAGGATTGACCACGCTCCAGTTTTCAGCCACCGTCCACCTAAAATGACTGACTTGTCATTAGTTGTTTAGGTGCGTTACGACGCGCTTTTACCAAGTCAGTCCAGTGCGTCCACGCAGCAGTCTTACTTTCGATGCATGAGAGTTTGAGGATTTCAGCCGCTGAGGAGGCATCGGAGCAGATTCATCTGTGTTATGGCTTCAGATCAAGACAAGAACCGACAACGTGTGAAACAGCTTCTGGGGAAACCTGGGAATGGAAACTGTGCGGACTGCGGAGCAGCAGGTACGCAGGAGGAGAGTCAGATGATGGATGGGTTATTGTAATCACCTTTTCACACTTGAATATTGTTGTTTGTGGACTCTATCACAGTCCTGCTCCACCGTGCTCCTCGTGGGATATTATAAGCCACAAATAATTCACTGAACACCAGGATCTTAAGTGTCTGTAGTTGTTTTTGTTTAGTTTCTATTCTCAGACAGTCACGATGTGGCAGAGGCAGGTTATCAAATATAGATCAGTTGACATTCTCACATAGGACTCTAATAAAATAGCAACTCATTTTGATCTAATTTAATATTTTTTCTTCCAAAAAACGTTTGATTTTATACAACCTCAAATTATGTATTTTACCCCAGACGACTCAAACGAGCTTCACAATATTTGTTTAATCAAATTTATTCATGTATTTATTCATAACTGGGATGTTTTTCTGACATACGTTTTTGTAGGTGGATCGAGGGGCCAAGTATGTGCTCATCTGTTTCCTTCAGCGTACACACGTGTGGTGATGGTCACACCTTTGGTTTACACGTATCAAACCTGCAGTTCAGCACATGTGCACATACATACACACACGAAAACAAATGTGGTTTGTGCAATGTGCTTTCCTCTCATTCACTCTGAGTGAAAGACTGTGAACAGTGTGAAATGTAAAACATCACTTTCTAATAACAGTCCTAGTTCTCCTCAGGTTTGGGTTTTAGGCTTTTTCTATACTGATCATCAAAATGATCAACCAACTGATTTTAATCTTCATGGGTTTTTTTAATAGTTGATTGTGTTCAGTTCCTGTTTCAAGCTAAATTTTACCCTGATGATGTAATTAGTGGCTGTGACTTTATGTGCATCCTGTTTTCTATGGAGAATGATTTCTGTGTTAGGCTGGCTGAGCGAGGATGGGTTTGGCTGACTACGCATCAGTGTCTTGTCTTTTTTATATACAGAAGCACAGTCTTGCATTTGTGCAGCTTTGTAATTATGCTTCAGGAAGTAACTGAGTTCTTTGTTCTCATGCATTTGAACTTGGTCCACTGAAGGTCTGCAGCACGTTGATACAACCTGCTTGACACTGCCCCACTTCTCTGGCCTACTTACAAAATAACCACCACAGCAGCTGTAATCTCACTTTGTATTGACCAGAGTCAGGATTCTCATTTGCTGCAGATCTTCCCTGCTCGTCTGGATCATTTTTAACGGGTTGGTGAATTCTGTAAATTTCCTGTTTGCCAGCCTCTTGGGAAGAGACAGGTTTTACGATCACTCTGAAGATGTGGACTGTTTTTAAATTCTGGTGCACTCTAGTGACCAGCTGCTTCCTGTTGGCACGACACTGAGCATCAGTGAAATTTATTTAGTTTCGTGTTGAGGCAATTTTTGTGGATGTCATTTTATTATCTGTGAAGGACAGACAGTCCCATAGTCCATGCATGTTTGTGTTCCTGCCTTTCTCCGTTGAGCAACAATTAACCACATTTGTTGATTAGGAATCTTAATGAGGTTCAAGAATCATGTGAAAACTGTTTCCCCAACGTGATCGCTCTGTCTGTAACAATGTTTCAACCACTGTTTACAACGCCATATGTGTTTGAGCTATCAAGGTCTGCTCAGGAAAGTCTCTTGTGTGGTCACGTATGTGAGGCGAAACTGGTTTGGTGTTGATCTAAATGTCTTTATGCTGCATTGCAGGGCCGGAGTGGGCGTCCTACACCCTGGGCGTGTTTGTGTGTCACAGCTGCTCAGGCCTCCACAGAAACATCGCTCAGATCAGCAAGGTCAAATCTCTCCTGCTGGACCCCTGGAGCTCCTCTGAGTTGGAGGTGAGTACTTCTGTCTGGGTAGATTAGCAGAGTCACTTGTATTTATACAAATCCTGAAAGTAAAAAGCTGTGTATTTAGTGAGAGAGTGTCCACCATTAATCAAAACTCAGCCTGAAGTCGGGCCTGCCCTCTCTGCCTCGGCCTCGCTCATACACCCTCTGCCGTCTGCTCCACCCCTGCATCCGAATAATAAGACAAGTCATCAGGATCAATTCAGCACAGCCTGAAAAGCATGAGCCAGCAGCTGGCAAGCACAACCAATATCTTTGTGTATGTTTCTAAGGGTGCTAGTGTGTGTGTGAGTAAGTAAGTGAGTGTTAAATCTCTCTAAGAAATCCTTTCAGAAACACATTAGTTTTACAGTAAAACTATAAAGAATGAAGGAAGAGAATTTATATGTATTGTTTTCTGTGAGTGAAATTCACAGTATCTGATGTCCACACTGACTGAATATGTGCAACACAAATGTTTGTGGTGTGTTTTGCAATCAGCTCCATTTGTGTGTTCCCCTTTTCTCTTTCTTAGTTTGATTTATAAGTGTGTGTGCATGTGTATTAGTATGATCTAGATGTTTCCTACCTCCGTGCTGAGCAGTATCCTCAGTGTTGAATACAGAGACCCAGAAGCAGCAGGACCGTCTCCCTTTGGGCAATGAGGCAGCCATGCAAACACTGCACTGCAAGCACCTCACTTTATTTGTGTGTGTGAGAGAGTTTTGTAACCTGCTCATCAACCAAATGCATATTCTTCCACTCAAAACAACCTGAGCACACACACACACACACACACACACAAAAATCAGATGTGTTGTTTTCTTCTTTTGCAGTTTATGGACTCCATGGGTAACAACGCTGCCAAGGCCAAATATGAACAGATAGTTCCTGCCTTCTACTACTGTCCGACTTACAAAGACTGCATGTAAGTGATGCATCCTCCCCTGCTCTCCATCATGTTGGATTTATGTGTCTCTGCCATGTTTATGTGCCGCCCTGCCTCTAAATGTAAGATCAGTGAGTACATACTAGCAGCACAGATGGATACTGTAAAAACTTTTTCTTCCCTTCATCCGGATTTATCCAAGTTTGTATCATCCCTGGAAGTAAAAATGACAACTATAGGTTATAAAACTCTCTATGAGAACACTTGGTTTGTTCAAATGTAAAAAGCATTATCAAAAAAAAAACAAAAAAACACAAAAGTGACACTAGTATCTATCATTAATCAACATAATGGAAAATCATTGCCTATATGTAGATTTGATGGTTATTTTGGGCACACACAGTAAAATATTGTGAATGGCATCTTCATCACTGTGGTCATTTCTTCACAAATTGATGCGGTTGTGCCCCAGTGGTTTGACAGGATGACAAGCAGACCCTCCTGAGTGATAAGAATGCCAACTTCCTGTAGTATGCAGTATGAACAGGAAGCAACAGTTCAGTGTGACGGTTTCTTCTTAACCGCATTGGTGATATCAATGACAACACGCAACACCAACAACACTGAGCTGTCAAGTTAGGACCTCAGAACGGACCTGCTATCTCCGATCTGGATAGTGTGAATGTTTGAGTGAAAGAAAAAGGCAAATCCATTAACTGTGAAGGGCTTGGAGCACTTTGGGAAGCATTCAAGTTAGATTTAAAGTTCAAACATGTTGAAATGAGGCACCCTGGTGAAAAGGATGCTGAAGATGCACATGTGCAAGACTAATAATTAAGGGAGGTTCAAAGAAATCAAAATAACTAGAAAATATGTTTGTTGCTAAAAATGCCGTTTGAATAGAGAGAGTTAAAAGGATTTGACAAGAAGTGCCAAAAAAGATACATAATAAAGTAAAAAAAAAAAAAAAAATTACTGTATTTTCCAGACTATAAGAGGCTACTTTTTTCCGACGCTTTGAACCCTGCAACTTAAACACCGGTGTTTCTCATGTATCGGCGGCACGAAGCTCGTTAGCTTTTAACAAGCTAGCAAGCTCCATGCCGCTGATACATTTAGCCTCATCACATTAGACCCGGTCAGAGTGGACCACATGAAACTGTTTGAATAAATTCAATAGCGGCTTATAGACAGGTGTGCGCAATAGTCCAGAAAATACGGTAACTTAAAAAATGATTTTTCTTCAAAGTTCCAAAAGTTGCATATTTGAAAAGCATAAAAGTCAGAAAACATTGAACATTTAAAAAAGATGGCAAAGTATTTTAAGAAGATTTCAACATTATGTCCATTACTTGCATGGCAAAAAAAATGCTGATTATAGTTGAATATTTTAAAAAGCATTAAAGTAGGAAAAGTTGAATGCCAACATTAATGTCCTTAAAGGGGACATATTATGGAAAATCCACTTTTTTTTTTCCTGGTTACGGCGACAGCATCCTTACATCAGTGCAGAGTAACAGAGGGGAGTGTCTTAAAGCGACAGGCACCTCAAAACAGCCCGTCCTGAGTAAACCTGTCACAGAGTGTTTTTGAGGCAGATTAAAATACAGGATCAAAGAAACTTCACAGACATGTTGTAGAGGTGTATAAGACTCATTTAAACTTCTCTGAAAAACTGTAAAATATATCTCCTTTAAAAAGCTGAACATTTTGATACTTCATATTGTTTTCTGGTGCTGAAAATCAGTAGAAGAATATAAAACAGGTGCAGAGATATAAGCAGTAATTGTGACAAGATAAACCAAGTAGTATTTGAAATGAATCCTGCAGACTGTGTACACCTGTAAGTTAATGATATGTTTACAACAAATTAGCTGAAGCATGATGTAAACATCAAACCCTGGTGAAGCTGAGGGTGTAACGGCCTCTGTTGTGCAGGCTCCTGCGGGATCAGTGGATCCGGGCCAAGTACGAGAGGAAGGAGTTTGTGTGTGTGGAGAGGCAGGAGCCGTACTCAGCAGGTAAGAGCGAACACTCGGCAGAGAAGCATCATCCATTTCTCATCAGCAGCCGATCACTTCTAACATAAAGAATGATAGAGGAAGGAAAACGAGGGCCTCGCTGACACCTGTCTGCTTCCTCTGCTTAAAGTAGTACTTCAGTATTCAGTGGAATATAAAAATAGTAAGAGGATGTATGAAATACTTTTTACATTTCTGTTTTTCTAAGAGGTAAACAAATGATGTGCATGCTTTAGATCTGTCAGCATGTGTGGGTTTTTTTTCCTAAGAGGTGCAGTTTGGCCTTGTAATGACAAGCTACTGTCCAAGGGTTTAATAATGAATAAGTCATTGTAGCTCAGTCGGCAGTATTACCCATTTGTCTGCCAGATCAGACTGTTACTGCTTGTTAGGTAGATAGAGGACGTGTCAGGATGTCTTGTGCTGCAGAGACAATGAGGACTCGCCATCAAGGACAGAAAACATCTTTTCTTTGCTTTTACTTTAGCTCCCTGTGTGTCCTCCATTTTTATTCCCTCCTGCCTTCACACCTCTTCACTCTCATGCTTGGCTGTGGGATTGTTATGTCATTTTTTCCTAGTTCATCTCTAAATGTGTATTACATAACCTTTATCTCTGTTTTTATGCTGAATCATGTTCCCATGTGAGTGCCTGTCTCACTAATTGCCCAGTGCAGCCTCATTAGCAGAGAGAAAATGGCACCGGCCAAACCACACTCAGCTAATCAATGAAGAAGACCACCTCACAGACTGACTGGCAGTGACTGTGCAAAGAGCTGATCAATGGGATTTCATATGATTTAAGAAACTTAAGATTTAAGAATGAAATTAAATCAAGATTGTGCTTTTGTTTGCCCAATCACAACTTTCTATCTAAATGACACTCAGTAGTTCACATGTCAGTCTGCAACAGTCTACGATCCTCACTGACAGCTGCTGAGTCATGCAGTGGTAATTTTGGGATTGGAGTGTTGCATTGTGGGATTGTTGTGTACATGCAATGGATTGTACTGACTGTTTTTGTTCCATTGTGTATTTATTTACTGTTAGTAGCTGTATCTACAGACTCAGATCAGCATCACTTAGTGAAAAGGATGTGAAATTGGAACTTGCATTTATGATTGAAGCAAAAAACAAACACTGTAGATGATCCATTTTTATAAAAGTTAAAGTAGTTGAAATCTTACTGAAGCGTCAGGGAAGAAAATCATCTCTCTTATTACTCTGTCTGAAGCTACAAAGTAGTCTGTGGACTTTCAAACACAATATAAATGATAAATAAATAGATTATGATGCTAAATTGTAAAGTATTTATCAACAATAACTTTTCCTCTTAACCACCAGCCTCTGGGGAGTTTGACCTGCTTCAGACACTGTACTGCATTATCAACCATTTATTTATTGTTTATGGCAGCAGGAGTGAAAACAACGTGTTACTGAATCATTAACTGATTGAAATAAACTCCCATATGTAGCACCTTACAGCAGTGTTTCCCAACCACCGGGCTGGGGACCGGTACCGGTCCGTGGGGCAGTTGTTACCGGGCCGCACAGAAAGAATAAATAAAAAAATATAACTTTCATTGCATTGATTATTAGAGTCTGAAAGACATTTTATTTTGAAAGGAACGACCGGATTCTCTTTAACTGAACTTTTGCCATTGCCTCTTGACACGTCAATACGCTTGTCTCGGTCACGTGATAAAACGTATCACCTATCACGTCAGATACGTTAGCCAAAAAATACGCCCGCAAGCTAGCGAAAAATACAAACGTCTTTGGAGAGCTTCTTTGCAAAGGGTAAGAGGAGAACTTTTTATGCCGGTCGTGTTATATTATTTTCGCTGTATTTATCTGCCACAACTTGAAGACCGGTCCGTGAAAATAATGCTGACATTAAACCGGTCCGTGGTGCAAAAAAGGTTGGGGACCGCTGTCTTACAGGACAGAGAAGTAATGATAGAGCCTCAGTTTTTAAATAAAGAGTTCAGCAACATGTGTGGAGGAAACAGAAACTATCAACCATGTCCATATGTTGTGCTGATTAAAAAACAAACAAAAAACTCACCCATGCATCCTAGGTTTATTTGACTGTTTCCTGTCTGTGCCGTAAAGCATGGCTTGTGGCCTTTTTTGGCAGAACTTTTTTAAAGCATGACCCTTACTGTGCACCTCTCCTGTGAAAGTTGTGGGTGTGACTTTAAATGTGTAGCGGAGTGATGTCACCGTGCCACAGGGTTATGTTCACACACTTTCAGGTTTACTCGCTGTGCAGCAGTCCACATGATGAGGAAACAGATTATGATGTCTAAAATTAACACAGTTCCCTTTTAACTAAGCAGTGCTGGGTTCTCACATTGACCAAACTTGTGCATCAGAGTTTAAAACATCAGATGTGCCTTTACTGTACACTTAAACCGTCTCTTTCTGCACAAAAACACACTGTATTTGAGTAGATTAAAGCTGATGAATGTGCAATATTGCAGAAAAGGTGTGCAGGACAAGCAGGGAGCTATACATCTATAATATGTGCATGCAAAAACTAAAAGTCAGATT
>OOFC01042352.1:12757-25069 GCA_900323345.1 Pseudochromis fuscus | reverse complement strand
CGATCTATTCTGATGTCATTAGATAAAGTCAACTCTTCTTCTCTGGTGGTCCATCTGAAAATAATCTCATCATTAAGGAGATAATAGGCTGAGAGGAGGACCCTGGACAGTCATCTCAGGTTCAAGGGTCACACCAGCCTGCACATTTCTCTCTTCATATCCAAATATGGTCACTTCTGGCTCCAAAAAGCCAACATGGCCACGTTCAAACACCAAACTCATGGCTTCAAAAGGTGAGTCCACAAACCAACAGGTGATGTCACGTTATACTAGAAACAGTCTATTGACTTCCCTTTGCAGAGTATTTGTACATCCAATAAAACCATAGACTATATATGGAAATGTGATGTCACCCATTGCTTTGTGGACTCGTTTTGAAGCCAAGAGTTTGGTGTTTGAACGTGGCCATGGTGGTTGTTTGGAGTCAGAAGTGACCATATTTGGATAAGAAGAGAGAAATGTGCAGGCAGGTGTGACCCTTGAACCCGGGATCACTGTAGTATTAATGATGAAATGATTTTCATAGACCACCTGACAATCAGACTAACCCCGCCCCTAACTCCTCCCACTAGATCTCTGAGAAGAAGAGTTGACTTTATCTAATGACATCAGAATGACTTGTGGAAAAAATGTATTGACTGAATATTTCAGGACCATTTTTGAATTGAAGTCAGTTGAAGCCAGTTTTTTTGGAGCCAGCACCTAGTGGCCATCAGTAGTATTGTACTTTGCTGCCTACCTGCTTTGTCCATTTCTATAAACAGTCTATGGGTTTAACAGATAGTAGGCAAAAGTGTCATTAGCAAAATGCTATTATGACAGAGATGGTTGTAAAATAAAATATTTCTAATATGCAGTAATGTCATTGTCAGCATAGGAATGGTCTACAATTTAGCTTGTGTTGAGTTTTAATAATTCCCAATCTAATATAACATTTTTACAGTATTTATTTGATAATGAGTCTGTGGAGCTCCATAGAACACTGTCACTGTTTGACAACAATCTAACATAAGATGTGTGAATATGCTCATTAAACCTCCTTTCTCCTTCAAAAAGACACATTTCAGATGTCAACCCAGTAACAAATGGCTCTGTTCAAGCATCCTCAGATTATACTCTGTACTTCCTCCACCTCGGGTAACTGAGACCTGAGATCCTGCATGAACCATCGTCAGAGAGCCAGGAGACAGGACTGTGGGGGGGTAGCTGACTCACTGTGGTGTGGGTGCTTTGGTGGCACAGAGGGGCACTGAATCATCTGGAGCCTTATTGAATATTTCCTCCATTTGATGTCATTATCGCCTCAGTGATCATCACTCCCATCATCAGCGCTGTCCCAGAGACTCCAGATTACAGGCAGGGGAGAGACAGGAGGAGACAGGAGGAGACCGGGGGGGGGTGCAGGACTGAGTCAACACAAGGTAGACCACTGCTCTGCTCCAACAACACAGGCTGAGGAACTGACTCAGTTTGTGTTTGCACAGTGGAGCTTTGTGAAATGTGAAAACGAGGGGTATTTGTTCTGTTGGAGGTAAAAGAGCGAGAAAAACAACTATTGATGGTGTTGGATCACTGGTCTGTACATCTGTGCTGTGGGTACACTATCTGCTGGGAGTGAGTGTGTGGGCTCTGATCAATGCCGACCGAGGTATCTGTTAACATTTGTTTGCAGCAGAGAAATTTACTGTTGAGCCTCCACATTAAGACAGAAGTCATATTTAAGTAATTTCTATTTTTATTAGAAATGGATCACATTTCAACCCAAGCAGATCTTTTATTTTACCTTCATTGTGCCATGCATACAAAATCAGAATCAAAGTGTCCATCTGTTAGTGCCCAATAAAGTTTATATATTTGTAAGGGGTTGATATCAAAGTCTGTTTCCTGTGCAATTAATATTCACAGATATGTACATTCAAATTAGTCAGCCTCAAACATCAAGCATCCTCGCAAAAAGAAAACCAACATTAAAAGTAAAAAGTTACAAAAACCCTCAAATTAAACAATATATTTCTCTCAAAATATAATTAATAACAATTCCGCTAACATGAGTTAAATTATGATTGCTTCATTTTTAACCGTAGGCACGTTGTAGATTGGTGAGGCGTCATATGGAGGCCATGTTTCTCTTCCTCTTCCCTCACTGCAGCTGATGTTTGTGTAAACAAAATCGCCAAAGCCGTCCTGCAGTCCTCGTACAGGACTGCCTCAAAAGTCAAACCAAAAAAAAAAAAAAAACAGGAAAGAAAAGAGCAATGTGTGAAGGTTTCCTCTGCTCCAGCTTCTCACAGGGTAGCTGTCTGATATGTGAAACAACAGAGATGAACTCTAGCAGGAGCTCTGTCAGAGATGAGTTATGGCTCACAATGATTGAGTTTCTTTGGTATAAAACTACCATGACTTCCTACAACTAAAACTTTCTCTTCTTCATTCAGTAATGACTGGGAAACAACCCACGTCTTTCCCTAAAGGTGAGAATCAGTGTTAGATGTGGCTACAGGTGCATCTCAGCATTAGTAAGATGTGTGTGTGTGTGTGTGTGTGTGTGTGTAGGGGGGGTTAGTGTGATGTGATTGAACATTTAAGGTGTTACATCAGTTTTCTGTGGAATTACAAAAGATGAGGTAATTCACTATAAAACTCTTTCCAATGTGTTACTAGTAAATACATGGGATATTATTTATTTCTATTTTACACTCAGCTGTATGTTTAACAGTCGATCAACTTCAATTCATACTGATGTGTTAGAGGGAATACATCCACGTGTTCATGAACATAATCGTGACTTCAGCTGAGCTCTTCTTCCCCTGCTGTAAAAAGAAACCAGGATCTCTATAAACGTTTGAAACCTAAGATAAAACAATAATAAATAAATGTGTGAATAAAACTGAAGGCCTTTAAGAGATTCAACATTTCTCTGTGACATTTTTTGCTGTTATTCATTTCCATGAACATCGTATGACATCATAAAGGTCTTTCCTTTGTTAACCAGTAATAGAGAGAAAGGACTGTTGATTGAATAACATGGAGGAATGCATTGCAATAGTATGTTATCACAGTTTTCCCTTAGCTGTAAAGTTCATTGTCATCCCCATCCTATGCAAAGACTATGGCTATCATGATTATCATGTTATCCTGTTCAGCTCAAGCAGCTGTCACCAGTTCTGCAGTGGGTCATACATCAGGTATAGATATAGGATATGTGTGATGATATACTGATCCATCCTTCCAATCAAAGCCCTGAAAATACCATCATCTAATTCTGTTGTTTAAAAGGAATAAATAGGGAAGGAAGGAGGACAGGAAGTGGGTAGAAGGTAAGGAAGTATAGGAGGAAAGGAAGGAAGGAAAGAGGAGAATGAGCTAGTAGGTCATTACTTTCTCTCTGTGGTGACTGATGAGACTCTAATGTCCTGGACAGTATTTTTAGGATGCTCTACATGTCCACTGAGACATGCGAGTTGCCAAGGTGACCTGTTTTCACCATAATCAACTATGTAACCCAGAGTGGCTGCGGTTTAGGAGGGAAAAAGGCAGGAAAAAAGGAATAAACCTCGCCCTTGAAGGTTGCGAATTTGGCACGCTTCATGTCCTTTTAGCACGGTATCATCAAGTAAAAAAAAAAAAAAAAAAAAAAAAAAAAAGACCCCGCAACTGTTCCTGTTTCAGTGAATGCACATGCTGATATACTGGATTCACCTAAGGCAAAAGGATTTTGTGAATAAGTGTGGAAAGTGCTCTTTGAGTGCCCCCTTCACAGCTCATGTCCACAGTGCTGCAGAGTTACTGATGTGGAGAGAGGGGGAGTGGGTGGTGCTGAGGGGCTCCTGTTAGAAGAAAAGCACTGGATGTAAGAGAGCATCTTCATCCTAAACTCTCTGTTCCCTGGTCAGAGTCTTCCAGCTGAGTCAGGACATGTTCCCTTCAGGTGGCTCTCCTCCCTTTTTTCCCCGGGTGTCCTCTCAAGGGGACATATTAAGTAGCTTTGTAGATTTATTGGGGTAATTGATCGCCAGGCTGATGGCGGCGATATTCTTCAGAGCCTGCACAATAAATAAAAACAGTGCATCAGTGCTTGAATCAAATTCAGAAAAATAGCTGCAAAGAGAAATAAGAGAACAGTGAAGTTATAAAATGAGCTTAAACAAACAGCTTCTAGTCTGATGGACAAAAGTCTCCATTTTGGTCTCATCAGACCAAAGGACCTTCTTCCAGATGACCGTGGAGTGTCCCACATGCTGAGTCGAGATTTAATAGGAACTTTCTTCACCAGTGGCTTCCTCTCTGAAGCTTTCACTGGTGAAGAACCAGGCAACAGCTGCTGTCTGCAGAGCAGGGGTCCTCAATCCTGGTCCTCGAGGTCCGCTATCCTGCATGTTTTAGATGTGTCCCTCTTCCAACACACCTGATTCAAATCACCAGCTCATCATGAAGCTCTGCAGAAGCCTGTGAATGATCTTGATCATTGAACCAGGATCGAGTACCCCTGGTGCAGAGTCTCCATCTGAACTGCTGAAGGTTGTGACTTCTTCAGAGGAGCCACAGGTGTCACAGTTGGTGAGGATGGAGCAGATTTACATAGATTGAACTGAACTCCAGAGGATGTCTGTTGCATCCACCTGACTTCATGATGTCATTGTAACAGGAACACTGATGGACCAGTGGCTGAACCCTCCAAACCCTTTATACTATCATCACCTGAGCAAACACTTGATCCACTCACTGCACTCAGCTGATCTCCAGCTCACTAAATGTCAGACTTCTAGCACCAACTGATTGAACCTCTGCTGAGTTTGATCAGGGGGCAAATATTTAGACACTCACTTAGTTCACATTATATATTTTTAATTATTTAGTGTGTTAATTTACATTACGCTGCAGAAATCAGTTTTTACTTTGATGTTAAAGAGAAATTTTTTGTAAATTCTTGTGTGTTGAGCCAAATTACATTGACAATCACTGAACTTATAAAAGGAATAAAAGGGGAAACTTCCAAGGCTGTGAAAACTTTTGCAAGGCACTGTATTTGAATGTGGCCATGTTGGTTGTTTGGAGCCAGAAGTGACCATATTTGGATATTAAGGGAGGAGTGAGGAGATGAGGACACTGTCCAATGTGGATGAGACTCAACTTCAGTGCTGCTCTCATTGGAGACCAGACCTATTACATCAAATTAACCCCGCCCCGAAATGTTGCTCTTTTTGAAACCTAATATCTACTCACTTGTGTTTTTGGTTTTTATTTTTCAGATGGATCAGATCACCAAAAAATTACCATTTTTGAATTGAAGTCAATTGGATCCAGAGTTTTTTGGAGCCAGGATCTAGTGGCCGTTGGTGGTATTACACTGTTTTGCATTGAGCCCTGCTTGCTTCGTCCATTTCTATAAACAGTCTGTGCTGTAGATACAACACTTACTAATCATCACCTGTTAAAGCAAAGCTGGAGGCTAGTGTAGCATCCTCCAGGACCAAAGAAACATGAAGCTAACAGGGAAGTAAAAACTGCAGTTTCTGGAATGACCACAGCAGAAATCAACATGTGGACAGACTGGTACAAAAACTGTTTCTCTGAGTAATGTCTTAGTTCATGACATCTGCAGGGTGATGATTTATAAAGCTCGCCTATTGAAACTGTATGAAGGCTTAAGGTTATGCATAATTAAGGGTGTGGTTGCTGTGAATGACAGGTGGGTGCAGTCACAGGAGGCTGGCTGCAGTCAGATCCACCCCCACACTGCTCCCTCTCCCCTGAGCATCGTCACTTCTGGCTCCAAAAAGCCCAATGGTGACGATCAAATCCAAACTGTGGTCCACAAGTCCACAAACCAAAGGGTGATGTCACTATGGCTGCGTCCATCTCTTAAATGCACTCTATAAGTGGAGCTTGTGTACTGAAAACAGCTGTCTGTCATTACCAGTAAGACAGATGATGGACAGCTGTGAGAGAGGACCTCCACACTCAAGTTTTACAAACAAAAACAATGACGCAGTAAAATTCAGAACTGAGAGGAGCTGTAAATGGGGGAAGAATCATTTTATAACTACAAAAACCCTTTTTCAAATGACACTTAGTCAGATATGCAGCTTTAACTGAATCAGTCTGTAGCTTTTTCCTCTGAGAAGCCTCCCACAGAACAGACCAGATGAACTTGTTTGTGAGGATTAATGATGAAGCTTCCTTCTGTACTGTCCATTTAGTGGCTGTGTCCAATAATTTGTTATTTCTGTTTCTCCCACTGATTTTCTTGAAGCTGACGACTTCACTTCAGCTCTAGGTAACGCCTCGACTCAGCGTCTGGCTCAGAGGGTTGTGGTGGGAAAGTCCATCACAAGGACAAGGTTCGCTTTGATGCCCTCTGGGAGGCGCTATCTCGCCCCCAGAAGAAAGACAAATAGATTTACAAGTTCTTTTATTCCTTCTGCCATCAGGCTTTTAAATCTAAATGTGAATGAAAGTGTCCAACGAGAACTGTCACGTGCTTTTATTTCTTTAACTTATTTATTTATTTATTGCTGATGCACTTTATCGTGGATGCTGAAACTGTGCACCTCGTGGCTGGATTTTTAAGCTGCTAATGTCCCGTCTTGTCCTGTGCAGTTACTATGTGTGATGTGATGTGTGTGTACTGCTTTGCCCTTTTGCTGCGACCCATGTCTGCAAACTGAAGTGCCCTCCAGGGATAAATAAAGTGATCTGAATCTGAATCAGAAACATACACTACAGGCCAAAAGTTTGGACACACCTTCTCCTTCAATGTGTTTTCTTTATTTTAATGACTATTTACACTGTAGATTTTCACTGAAGGCATCAAAACTATGAATGAACACATGTGGAGTTATGTACTTAACTGAAAAAGGTGAAATAACTGAAAACATGTTTTATATTCTAGTTTCTTCAAACAGCCACCGTTTGGTCTGATTACTACTTTGCTCACTCTTGTCATTCTCTCCATGAACCTTAAGAGGTCGTCACCTGAAATGTTTCCACTTCACAGCTGTGACTGACCAGGTTCATTAGTGGAGTTTCTTGCTTTATCAATGGGGTTGGGACCATCAGTTGTGTTGTGCAGAAGTCAGGTTAAACCCTATTGGACAACTGTTAAAATACATGTTATGGCAAGAACCAATCAGCTGACTGAAGAAAAACAAGTGGCCATCATTACTTTACTACAATGTAGATAGTCATGAAAATAAAGACAACGCATTGAATGAGAAGGTGTGTCCAAACTTTTGACCTGTACTGTAGGTATCCTCCACTGTGTTTATGTGAATGGGACACCACACTGAGCTCTGCTGCCTGTGTTATAATAAAATGATCAAAAACTCACAGGTCTCCAGATGAGGTTCAAGCCTTTAAATGAAGACTGAAGAAATGCAGTGTCAGTGAGTGAAGCTGTTTTATTCTCGCTGCCTTTCACATGTCTCCATCTCTTTGAATGTGAACCTCCGCCAACCCGCCCTTAGACTTTGCATCATTGTTATGATAATAGTCATGACTACTGTGCCAAGTCACCTCTGGTTTTGTTTTCAACCTGACAGGTATTAGGTAACCGCTCAACAGAACCACCCACAATGTTTTTTCAATACCCCGCATCCTCTGCTCCTCTTAGCTGCCTTCAGGCTCCTCTGCTGCATGGCAGGGTCCTCGGTACAGAGGACACAGTGGATCGCTCCGCCACAAGCACTAATGGACTGTAATTACCAAATACATTAGTCCTGAGCGCGGCCCACACACATTCAAAACAAGGGGAAGGGGGTGCCGCGGGATCTGCTGGGTGTCAACAGCCTGGTGATTCACTCGCAAAAGAGACTCCAGCCACAAGCTGACTCACAGCGACTGAAGACTGTTCAATGAGCAGGACTGCGTGGTTAAGAAAGAGAGTTACATAACACTTGAGGGTGCACGGACAACTTCTCCGAGCTGCTACCGTCCACATCAGGCAGCGATTCACAACTGAAAACATCAAAGATGACCTGCGAGAGTCTGACTCAGTGCAACACTTTGAGCTTTGCAGGACATTAATAGTTATTATGCATAAACAACAATAAACCAGCCTTACCATCGCAGTGTGATTGAGGAGCTGCTCGTCAGTGGTCATGGCTAGTAGGTACTCCTGGAGGATGCCCTGTGCCTGCAAGACAAACGGCTGTAGTTAATGCATCGTCTGCAATTTGCAAAGAAAAAACAAACAAGCTCACGGGCCACACTGCTGTCATGAACAGAAGGAGCTCCACCAGACACACTACACCGGGAGGTTACATAAGAGATGCATTCAGTTTGAAATGAGGCCTGGTTCCCTGACCACTCTTCATCTCCATCCCAGCATCACACTGAAATGTAGAATGTTGGAAAAAGTCTTTCAAAATTATAAACACACTAAAGACAACTTCCAGTAAAGCCCGAGAGACGTACCTCTGGTTACATAAGCACAAGGTCTGGGGCAACACAGATAAGACTCCTCAGAGGCTCAATGGTCCGAGACTGGCTAAATGGAGCTTTTACAGAGCAGTGGAGATACAGTCCAGAGCTCTGGTCCACCATTCATCTCACAGCACCCTGAATGTTTATGTGGGGGAAACATCCTGGGACGATTTGTATAGTCAGTAGTGTGTGATATTACATTTTAATTCCTAAATATAACTTTCACTTCCTCTCAGTGGACTTGGCCTTGAACACCATGTGCACACAAAGAACCAGGACCGGTGCCAAAACGTGAACGGCTTTGGCCACTAAACCTTTGAAATAAGCTGGTTGCAGGCTCAGACCTAATATGGCCACAGAGGAGTGTGTGATGTAACGAGCCGCTCATCAGCTTCCCACGATTTTACAACTGTGTCAACATGGAAGTGCTGAACTCTGCTGTAGTTAAGCTCATATGTCAACATGTCACGAGGGCACCCAACCTTAGTCTACACCAATCCATATTTTTGAAGGCTGGTGACAGATGGTGCAGTAGGTAGATTATGGCTGATAAAGGTTTTCCAATACCACCCCCCTTCCTCCCAAGATTAGCTTCAATATCCAGACCAGTACAGACTGTTTATGATGAATAAAGTCATTTCTATATCTAATTCAGCTGAATCTTATTGAAGGAGAACTATCATCTCATTAACCTCTCTGTGGATGAGGAGCTGGAGGTGACACACAACTGCAGCAGACACCTCTGTGTTGTGTAAACGACACATCTTTGTGATGATGCTCTGCTGGTGGAGGCACTGGGACGTGTCACACACCGTCATGTGTCTGACACTGCTAACACTACACTGCAGTGCCCATGAAGGGCATCCCAGGCAAAACTGCTGAGTACTGCTACTGCCCCCTGGTGTTGGTCGACACGTGCTGCTCCACCTGAGCTTTTTATCCTTGCTCACATGCAGCAACATTAAGCGGGTGCAGATGGGAGCAGAGAATTCGTCCTGTGTGAAAAGTCAGCTGATGTCATTTTACTGTCAGATCAGAGGCCTCGAGCGTCGCCGGTCAGACCCTGGACAGTACAGGAGAGGTAGTGTTATTTGTTCCTGGACCATCTGGTTCAATTGTATCTACAGATGGGAAACTCCTGGCTGATGGCATGCTCATAATCTTTGAGACTTCTCTAAATTAATATTTCAACAACTGAGACACAGAGAGAGAGAGAGAGAGAGAGAGAGGCAAAGAGAGGGAGCATGTACACGCATCACAAAATGGATAGGATCTCTTCCTCTCCCGAGCAGCCTGCCGGGAGCCTGTGTGGCACTGTGCTGTCTAGCAGATGGCCCGGCCAGGCTTTGGCCCCGAGCCCAGCACAGAACAGGTGGGTTGAGGGAAAAACATGCTCATCTTACAGAGGGACCGATATAAACAGAGAGAGAGCAGAACAAGAAGGTGAAGGAGAAAATGTTGAGTACATTCTCATTTCACCATCGCACTGAAACTGCCTTGTACTAAATATGTTATCATCAAGGGAGGCTGCTTTCAAGGAAGACACTGAAAAAGATTTCTACACAATCAGCCTTGTTGAATTTCCTCTACATTAAATAATAAAGCTTTCATCACAGTGGAAACTACCAACACAACTAAACACACGGCTAAAGTGTCACCTTGCCACACCTGTATCTTTAACAGCAATGTTGGTAAAACACCAGACACGGCCTGTTTTTGTTTTTTAATGTGTGTGTTTATGCATCACTCACGATGGCGCGGGCCTCTGCGATGAAGAAGAGCTCGGTGAGGGCTCTGTGAAGCGGCAGCAGCACAGTGATACTGGTGGGATCCTGACCCAGGCTGTTCTCCATCGACATGAAGAGCTGCCACAGAGGCCGCAGCAGCATCAGCTCACAGGCCCTGCAGCACAAACAAGTCAGTGGCAGGTTGAACAAACAAAACAGGAAGAGAGCGGGAATTTAGGAAAATAAAAGCTGATGCTGATAAGGTTCCTACATGTGGATGTCTGTGCTCTGGCTTGTCAGCTCACACCCATTAAAGATTCCTGGATGTTTTAGATGTATAACATATTCTTCTTACAGTAATGATTACAGTCTGATATATTGTTTTAAGACTAATATCCAAATTCTATCTACTAATTTTCCCCCTTTTGAAGAATACTAAACTTCCCATGTTTCCACAAGAAAAAAGTCTGTTCTGTGTGTGCATGCTGCAGGGTTCAAATTTCCATCTCACACTGATACTAGCTGCATAATAAACTATGGTTTGTTTCCAAACAAGATGTAATCTCATGAAATTTGCCCATGTTTCATATTCAAATATAAGAATGAGGCAGGGACAGACAGAAAAACTTCAGCAGATGAAAATGAAAACAGTCTTGTGTCACACATCACTCTGCACTGTGAAACTAATGACAGAAACATGTTGAGTGGAAGCAGAAGTTTAGTTAAAGACGTCCTGGTTTCAGCTTTATTTGTGCATTTGCTGAGGAAGTGTTTGTCATGCTGACCAGACGGTGGCTGAGTCAGTCTGCACATATGCAAATTCCTAAACACACTTCACCTCATGTCTGTGGTGATAAGCAGGAAATGTATGAAGGCTTCGCTATTCCCTGTACCTGTACAGTCCTGCACCTCCACGAACAAAACACTACTGAACTCAAAATCCACATTGGACCTTCTTAGTAAAATCCGTGTAATCAAGAAGACCCCTGTATCTGTAATCACAGTTAGAGACTCACTGCAAGTGATTAGAAGAAATGAGACATGATTAAGCAAAGGCTGGACTTACGTCTGGGACTGGCACTGCAGCAGACGGAGCAGCAGGTGAATTGCTTTGAGTCGCTGGTTTCCAGTCTGACGACAGGCCACGCCCACCTGCCACTCCCAGATGTCAGCCAGAGGTAGGTGACTGAGCACTTGGTCTTCAGCTAACATTTGCTTCAATATCTCAAAACCTGATTAGAGATGAGAAAACGTGCACTTAAGTTTTAGTTTATGAAATAATTTACCAACCGATCTAAAAGGATCTAATGTAACGCACCTGTCTGAAACCGACCCCTGTGACCTCCAGTCACGGTGAACTTGTAGCCCCACTCTGTGTTGCTCATATCTGACATAAACCTGTAGTACAGGGTATCACCTGAGAAGAGAAACAGGAAACACATGCTGTTCAACACAATATCCACATAAACTTCACTACAATCTCAAATGTGCCCACATACATGTGCTTAAAACAGGAAGATCATTATTTTTGTTAAGAACTCTCCTCACCAGGGATCTCAAAATCGGACCATTTCTGAGGAGATCCACTGAAGTTGTGGACATCCTGGAGGAAATCACTGCTGCTGGACATGATGAGCTCATCACAGCCTTCCTCTGTGTAGCAGCGCGAGTCAAATTTCACAGACAGGTAAATGGCCCCGGGGATGTGCACCTTGTCCTGAAGACAGAGACAACAGAGGGAACAAACTAAACAGAGCATCCAGGAGTAAATGGAGCAATACAAATAAAAAACAACAGCAGACATGGCCCTGACCTCGCACTTGATAAGAACCTGTACTAACAACCTCTCCTGTAAGATCTGTTTGTAGCTGCACAGCATGCACAGGACCATTAAGGAAAAATGCCAAACAAACAGTTAACAGCTCCTGATGATTAAATACAGAGACACAGATGCACACAGTTCACCCACCTCAAAGTTGGTGTTGTTATCATACGGGTGTTTGGATTCTCTGACCTGCACGGCCATGCCAGGCTCCTCCATGAACTGGCAGGCAGTGAGAGACAGACTGCACAGCATACTCTGACTGCAGCCCTTCAGCACCCTCTGGAGAATCTGAATTAGTCCACAAAACATCTTTAATGTACCATATTAATGTATTTA
>OOFC01042352.1:0-12675 GCA_900323345.1 Pseudochromis fuscus | reverse complement strand
CAGCGCTGCCTTCTCAGGCCAGTCGGCCAGCAGCGAGGCTAGCACGTGGCGAGCGTACAGTGTGGCGATGGCCTGGTTGACCTTCACCAGGTACTGACGAACTGCCCGATTGCTGCGCACATCCAGCTCTTTGTGCAACAGAGCGGAGCTTTTGGTGCGCCTCTGTTTGGCATAGCTGAGCTGTAAGTCGCTCTCTGAATTGGTGATGAGCTTCTGGGTGACTACGTTGATTTCCTCTGTGGCTTTTTCACAGTGAATGGGTTTAGACTGTGGGAGAAGGACAGTGATGGGAATACGTACAAACACTGACCTCAAGTCGTCATAGGTGTTGATGTTGGTTACGTTTCAAGCAGATGATTCCAAGTTGTGTTTCTAATTTCTACAAAGACCTGTGTAACCAAATTTATCAACAACTCACCATGCAAGACACCACAATCATATCAGTGTCCACAGCCTTGGTATTCCTCTCCTCAGAGCGAGGCCGCCTGTTAGGCTGCCATTTCTGTGCCAGTGTACGGATTGTCTCATCTGTTTTTATCTCTTCTCCATCAAATCTAAAAAAAATAACACAAAGCATACAGAACAAGTCAGGTTAGATCATAAAATGCATTACCATTCTCCATGGATGACCATATAAAGAAATCCTTGATGCTGACCTCTTCTGCACCTCCAGGAAGAAGGAGTCGGTCCTCTTCATCTGCAGCTCATACATGGCTCTCAGGATGGGCAGAGGAGCATTTAAGGCATCGTGGGTGATCTGAGTTGAAAAAAGCCTTCAGATTATTGCATCCCACTATAATGCTGCATTTATAATAAACAGCGTCCGTCATCACCTGGAAGCAAATCTTTGTCTCCTCATCAAGACCCTCTAAGGGGTCGGGCTTGTTGACGTCAGTGTCATCAGCGCAGCAGCTGGAGTGGTCCGAGTCGTGCTCCTTGTCCTGCTCTCTTTGGTCTCGTTCGGGATCCTGGGCCATGGAGTGGATCTCCCTCTTGGAGGAGTAGAGCATGATGGAGAGAATCTCCAGATCTCGCAGCAACCACAGCTTGCTGAAGCCGGTGCCCTTGCTGCACTTCCTCACCAGCAGCTGGGTCAGCCCTGACTGCTGGATGGCTTCCTGCGCCTGCTCCACGCCGTGTTTCTGCACAAGTGAACGAACAGAACAGAGAAATAAAAAAAATGGAAAGACATCCTCACACTCAAAGGAACAAGTGGGAGTTTTATCGGTGTGCAGGTTTTGGGCCACACAACACAGCACCACTGATGCACTGAACACAGTGTGTTGAATACAGTCCATCTCCACTGTAGGGTGGAATTATACGCTTGTAGATTCTTTGACATATCAGGTACCTTCAGTGTGTTGTAGAGGCCTTTAAGTGCCAACGACAGGACCCAGGAAGCCTCCACAGCATCAGGAGAGGTGTTGTCCTGGCTCGTCTGCAGGAGGTGGCTGATAATGGAAGTGAAATTGCTCAGGTAGCGACTGAGCAACGTCTTTGGGGAGTCCTGGTCCTCTGACTGCCCTGGGAGTCCAGCGGTGGTGGAATCCTGAGACTGGATGAGTTGGTAGTCCTTCACTATGAACGACAGAAACCACACAGGGGGTGAAATCCAATCTTTGTTTCCCAGCGCTGGCAATGCAGTTCAGGTGCTCCCACTGAACGAACCTGTTTTCCTCTTGCGTGTCTTAACATCTACCACTGCAGCATGGTTCTTTTCTGTGAAGTGTTTGAGCAAGATCATGTTGTGCTGTTCGTTGGCATTGTCGATAAACACCGTCTGGGTGCCCACACACAGCACCTGATGGACAGAGAGGAGTCACAGTGGGGTTTACAGAGTCTGGCAGCACAGTCAGGCCCACACACCTAAACAACAGACCACCTACCTCAGGGAAGCCCACCAGCACCAGCAAGGTGAAGAGGTTGGTGCGCTTCAGAGTTTGCGGCAGCTGCTGAACGCAGTGGTCGGTGAAGGCGGCGATGACTGTACTCCACTCAGGGCAGGCATTCAGGCTGTGTAATATGTCTGCCACTGTGCAGGCCCAGTCCAGACCAATACGACTGCAAATCACAGCAGGAGAACAGTGGTTGATACCATGCAAACAACTGTGTAACTGTCTAAAGCAGTGGTTCCCAACCTTTTCCAACTGAGGGCCACTTTTAAGTCTCAAAAATCTTTGTGGCCCACCTCCAATCCCATAAAATACAAAGGCCATATGATGTGTTGAATCTTCAGACACCTCACGATTCGATTACGATTCAGGGGCTACGATTACATTCTGAAAAGATTATCTTTTATTTCAGCTTTTTCACATTTGTTGTTGTCTCACTGTGACCACTCACCACTTGGTGTTATTAAAAACAGTAATAATCAGAAACAATGTATGAATTTATTTCCATTAACTTTTCTAAACTAATGTAAATGTGTAAAGTGTAAAGTTATAACTGCAGTGTAAAGAACAAAGGGAGCAGCATCCTTGACTTGTATCATATCTTGAATCATAAACATGAAAATATGTCCTGATTCACATTTTTTTTTTTTAAATGTCAAATAAATCTTGATTTGATGTGCAATACAGCATTCAGACAAAACAAGAGCATTTTGCTGAAGCAGAATAAATGACAGCATTTTGTAGAAAGTATATAACCAGAGCTTAAAGTAAGAAGAAATCCTGAGACTGAACTTTTTTCTGGGGGGTGGGACACAGTGGGTCCAACACATACACTGGTAATTTGGTAAAGATCTTTTTGACATTGTGCTTGACAGGGAATAAGATGAGCTACAATCTAAAATATGAATTTCAGAAATCAACAGTCATAATGTTATATGTGAAACTCCATCAGGCTGATCAGGTTGATGAATTATTGTAAATTGATCTATGCCAGTCACTCACATCACCAGTGATATGCTCCAGTCAAACACCACACGCTGGAGATCCAGCACGGTGCAGGAATGTTTTAAGAAATGTTATAATAACATATAATTCTGTTTTAATTCTGTTCACTGTCACCGTCAACTTTTGTTACATCCTCCCAGTAAAGTGTCCGGGTGACAACACTGCACTGCTTTTCTTTCTGTCTATTTTACATTATTTAACATTTAAATAATCAGAATGTGGATGTTTGTGAATCAATTCAAAATCGTCCACGTCTGCATCATGATGCATCTAAGAATCTATTTTTCTCCCACCCTACATCACACTATTTTGGAAATAATTTGGTGGCTCACTTGCAATACCTTCACGGCCTTGTCTGAACCACTTTGGTTCAGACAAGTATGACTTGATTCAGGAGTCAACTTACATAACATTTCATGTGATTAAAAGGAGCACAAATATTATTAAACATTTAAATCTGGTGACTTCATAGGAACCTAAGTTCAACTTGCTAACTTTTATGGTGCAACTGTGCAAAGTAAAAACCACAAAGTTACTTCAATGATAAACTGAACCAACGACTAGATACACATCATAAAGCAGGTATTAACTTGTGAGTCATTTTATTCTTATGTTCATTTTGGTTTTATCAAGAGAAAATATCTCACATTGTTGTTGTGGATTGGCTGAAATTCAAGACGGTGCTGACAAGTGTAAACCCGTCCTTATTGCTATGTGCAGCTGTGTCATCAGGTGTATGGATCTATGAACTACAACAATGATATAAGTCTCTGGTTTCGTTTACCTGTCTAAACAGACAGCCCCCAGGCTGAACAGCAGTTGTGTGGTCTTCCAGCCCTGGGTGTCTGAACAGGCTGCCTCTCCTTGTGTCAGCAGCTCATATTTGTCAGCCAGGGCCTCTGTGACAGCAGTGTCAGCCTCCATTGGAGGGATCCGCAGCAGCAGCTGACCCAGGAGTCCGAGGGTGAGGTGGAACGTCTCATTGAGAGAGCCCGCATTGGAAATCACTGCCCTGAAAAGCTGGGGCAGGATGGAGTTCAGACTGGGCAGAGACAGGGTGCTACCCTGAGGACACAGGAAACATAATACAATATGTTATTTATTATTGTGTTGTCTGTGGACAGCTGTTTCCCCAGTTCATGCTAAGCTTATCAGCTGCTGGCTGTAGCTTCTCAAAACAACATAATTCACAGAAACTCAAAAAGAGGTTGGTGGTTTTACATACTGGTTTGGCTGGTGGCAGCATGGCAGCCAGTAGCCCTAGGATCCTCTCTCTGGAGCACTCTGAGAACACATGCTCCTGAAGGGGAACCTGGGGCAGCCTCTCATCTGTTTCTTTGACAACCTCAGATGATGGAGAGTTGACTGCTTCTGGTCCCGACTCTAAAGCTGAGAGAACATCAAGGTTTGAAGTAAACAACTATGTGACAGTCATGACCACTACTGAACAAAACCTGTGCTGTCATCAGATTGAGGGCAGTGATCTGAGCACTTACGTCGGACCACAGGAGAGAGGGGGTCTTCGCTTGACACAGAAGGGGTCTGGCTGAGGCTGGGGGAGTCCAGAGTGTCCTGAGTGACCAGCTTCTTCTTGTCCCCCTCTCCAGTGTTTAAGGGAAACGACATTTCTTGAGAAACAGGAGGAGGAGAACTCACCTCCTTTGGCTTTTTCTCTTTACCAGATGGTTTATTCTGGTGGTGAAAGGATAACAACCGTTAAAATATTTCACTCTGACAAAGATTATTTATATCATACAAAGCTACAGTTATAACTCCTGTTCCTCACCTTGTCCTTGGGAGAGGATGGAGAGCAGATCGCTGCAGTGCTGCCAGGAAGGGAAGAGGTGTCAGTGGCTGTACTCAGCTCCTGAGAGGACTCAGGAGAGACTGGACACAGCTCACTGTCAGAAGCTGATTCATTGGAGGACAGCAGAGCGAGCAGAGCAGAGGAACGGAGACCTTTGTGGAGGACAGAATAAAAGGATTTGCCACATAAAAATACAAACAGAGCTTCATGCGATTGGCAGCTGATGACGCTGTCCAAAACTGTGTCCTTTTACAATACAGCGCAGGTTTGGTCTTACCTTTGCCAGTCTGCCCCTTGAGCAAGCAGTCTGTGATGAGCTGGGAGCAGTGAGTCTGCAGGGCCGAGGCCTGGTTCAAACTGTCGCTGTCCAAAGGCTCTCCCTCCATCTGCCTCTCACTGCTCAGCTCGGACGTGTACAGAGCCAAAGCAGCAAACAGCAGCCAGGAGTAGTTGTGGATGTAGGGCTGGATCAGACGGTGGCGGTCACTGATCCGTATGGTCACCATGGGATACACTGTGATCCGATGGGTGGGCAGGTGGCTAGGGAGACACATTTAACATAGATCAATTGAGAGAACAACCCAGAGGTAATCCACTGAGAAGTATGTTATAAGAAGGATTAAAGTGAAGTGTGGCACCTGTCAGGGTACTTCTTTGCATGGTAACAACCAAAGCACAGATCAAAGTCTTCACACACGTTGCAGTTGATCCTGCTGCCGACAATGAGCCCCTGGCAGTGGTCACAGGCGTATTCCATGTTTACCATTTCATGGTCATCCTCATGACCTTCAGGCTTGGCACCACCTGGATACAATACACACAATTTCACTCATACGATTAGAGGAATTAACCTGCCTCATCACCCCCTTCATGCATCATAGTGCAGCGTGTGAGCTCACTGAGGAAGCAGGTCTTGCAGAGGTCCATATCCATGCACTGCAGACACCGGTAGCGGTGCCAAGGTGCCATCCTCTCACAGCCGTCACAGGAGATCACAACATTCAGCAGGTCACAGTAGCGGGCAATGAACATGTGCATCTGTGGACAGGAGCAGACCACATTCATTTTTATACAGAGTACACAGTGTTACAGTATACAGTGTTATTGTCTGCTGATTGTCTTTCCCACGAGGTGATATGAGGACATGAGGTGATATAGTCTGATCATTGATGACACAGGAACGGCTGTATACCTTTCTCCTGTCCTCCATGGAGTCCTCTTCATCGATTTTGTCGTACCACTTCTCAAACATCCCGTCCATACACTCATCCATCCACTCCTGGTTCTTCTTGTAGTCTGCAATTTCATCTTCTTCTGTCCATTGGCTGAAGATATATTCAAACCATAAAATAATCACCTCATTTTACATCTCATAGAATATTTGAAAATAAACTTCTGAAACCCCAAATACTGGGTTTAAGGGCAATTTGATCAACACCAATCATGACCTGGGAATATTTGAATTTATGTCTTGGGAGTGTTTTTCAGGAAGCTGATTGGTTTTCAGGACATGTGTTACTCTCTGTTTCGAGAAGAGGAAAATCTGTCTAAAAAATTGCAGGTTTTCCAGGACACATAGGAACCATGAAACCTTGTGACTCTTGACTCTGGTGAAAATGAAATTTGGGGGCCGATGTTACCTGATAGCAATGTCATGAACGCTGATGTTCTCCTGGGACATGCTGAGCAGCAGGTCTGGGAGCTTGATGTTTAGGAAGAGTGAAAGGTCGTGTACCTCCCAGCTCATGTCAAGAAGGTGCAACAAGCAGGTCTGCACACACGACAGGGCCGGCAGCAGAGCCCTGCAGCACAGTGGAGGATCGAGGATCGAGTTAATGTGCACACACTTTTACACTCATCACTGATGCAATCAGTTTAGAATTTCAATGCTGAGTATACAGAGTGTGTTTGAAGAAAAAAGCTTACTTCTCATTGAGGCTACTAAAGCCCTGCACTGCCTCCACCAGCATGAGCACCAACTGATGGTAGGAGCGTCTCACCTCCTCTCCGAGCTTTTGCCCACTGTCTGACAACTGAGAGAAATAACTGAAAAAGACAAAGAAAGCAAAAGTCACTCATCTGCTTATCACAGAGTTAACACTCTTCTCAAACAAATAATCTTTTTCAGGACATGTTCAGTAACAAAAGCCAATCACACAATAAGGAATCACAACAAGTTCCTTTATGTGGAAGTCGCCTTTAAAACCTGCAGTACTTTGTACAAGTTTTAGGCTTGAAAAGTGAAGGCATCTGATCAGTCACACACACACACACACACACCCACCCCCATCTATTTTTATTAAGGAAGTGATATGAATCATGATGCGTTCAAAGCCACAACTCTGTGTGTGTTCAGAGTGTTTTAGCTTGTAAACTGCTGTTGTAACGGCCTCTGCTTCCTGAACATTGTTTCAGCCTCACAGCTGTTGATCTCACAGTCTGCACTCAGCTAAAGGACACTCTGTGATTTCCACGACATTTGAATTGTTTCTGTCAATTTTCAGGGTTTTTCAGGACTTTTCAGGTCTTAAAAAAGTCAAACATCTTTGTAGGACATGTGGAAACTTAAGCTTTTTAGAACAACCTTTGGTAAGAAGGCTGAAGGAGAGCACTTTGAACTGGGGACAAAACACAGCAGTGGAAAAAACTGCCACCAACTGGACAGAGTGAGGGAAAGGGTGTGTAAGGTGTAAACAGGTGAACTCATTCAGGTGATTAACTGAACAAACGGAGAGAAGAACCAACCAGTGAGGAGGAAAGTGAAGGGAAAGGAAGTGAGGTAATAAACAAAAGCAAACAGGAACAAATAAGAACAATCCTCATTTCCATCTCAAATTGGACTTGATATTTTTATGTGTTGAAGCATTAAACTGATATTGGTTAATAACCTCAGGGGACATAAACTTAACACTTAATTTTGTCATTAGCAGCAATGGTTTTAAAAAAAAAAAAAACTAGACTGTTGTCATAATGTCAAACTTATTATTTTTAAAAACTTGAAAAGAGATCTACATTGTGTTCTGTGGCTCTGGAGAGAGTTTGTTCACATTCATCAATTCACATCAACTTCATCACAACATTGTAGTTTCAGTTTATGTTGAACACAAATTCCTGCATCACCATCTGGAGATGTACTGTAGAGACATTGCTGTTTAAAGTTTGATCAGGACCTTCTTCGTGTGTCTCCTAACCTTTTTTTGGAATAACATTGGCTACTGTTGCTCTTGTACTGAACAGATTTCCTCCAGACATACCTGGTGAAATCTTTCTGGCACGCTAGCAGCTCCTGCAGGAACAGGATGCAGGGGGCTTGGAAAAGGTGGGGCTGTCCCAGGGAATGTAAACACTGCTGAACCATCTCCAGCACCTTGCACACGCTCAGTGCTTGTGCTTTGTTCAGGGACAGGGTCTGCAGAATGCTACAGGAAGAAGAAGTGGATGACTTAACCCTGCGTGTCATGAGGTTCACAAATACAAAATGCAAATCTGTCTCATTCTGCTTTACATGCAGAGGGCGTAGAGGCCACTCACCTTGCTGTTGTGAGAGCCTGGTCCTTTATGAAGTTTAGGATGTGTTTGAGGATTGGATAGCGATCCTTGACTGATGGAGTCATGCGGGGCTCTTCTATGGAGCGGCAGGACAGTAGTCGTAGACGTGCCCGACTGAAAGGGGCTTTACGGGGCAGACCTGAGGGGGAGGCAGGCTCCCCTGGCAGCGGGGAGAGACTCTCTGTGGAGCCTCTGTGGCCTCGCCTGCTGTGCCCGCACAAAGTGGAGTTTGGAGCTTGAGCACCGGATGACTGAGTCTGCCCTGCTTTGGCATCACCACTCTCCTCAGAACCTGCGGTCTGAAGTCCCTGAGAAGGGCTGGCCTGGAAGTCCCCTTCTGAGATGGAGTTTGAGCGGAGGAGAGGAGCAGTGCTGCCCTCTGCAGCTTTGCAAGAGTCACTGCCCTGGCACGGTACTCCACATGGAGCGAATCTGAACAGCAAGAGGCTCTTCTCAATGCACATCTCAGCTGGAACCAAAGAAACACAGCAAAACAATATCAGGACACAACAGTCTTTGAACAAAGGCTGACGTCTGGAATAACATTAGAGTCCTTACCGAGTGTCTCCATGGTAACCTGAGTGCTTTCTTCCTTCTCATCAGGAACATTCATTTTGCCAACGAGGTATCTCTGCTTCATCTCCAACTGACAGGACAAGACCACACCAACACAACAGTTCAGTAACATATTGTGGAGGAGTCAGCACATCCTGTCAGGAACACTCACCATCCAGGTTCTGATGCTGTCTGCCAGCGAGTACACCTGCACAAAGTCCTCACTCAGACAGGACTTGCAGTCTTGATTCACTACTCACCCAGAGCAGAGCAGACAGGAGAAATCAGTCAGACAGAGTTCAGCTAAAAGACTAAACAAACAGAGCAGCACAGTTAACACTGATCATAGCCGAGCGTTACCGTAGGCCTTCAGGGCAAGGTTGAGGGCGGGTGTGTGGTACACCATGGCTGCCCAAATGGCATTCACAGCTTGGTCTGTCTGTGACCCAGCTGCAATCTCATTCCTCATGGGCTGTTTCCTGCATGACTGCATGAGGGTCCTCATCAGCTCCGTTTTACTGTCCGTCACTTCCTGGGAGGGATTCCAACGTGCAAAGTCCTCCAGGAAGCCCATTAACTCATCAAGAGTCCAAATGTTTGTCTACAACCAAGCAAAACAGTGTTAAAGCAGTTTCTACCAGCTGAGGTCAGTAGGTAGTTCAACACTGCAGTCGTCTGAATGTCACTTGTATATAATTGGATGGAGCAGACTTGGCCTCACCTGGTCTGTGGTGGTCTTAGTCCGATTCGTCTCCCTTGTTTCACACAGCCCATGTCTCAGGATGGGTTTCCACAGAAGTGAAGACTGAACGTGGGACATTTTTCCTGGTGGAAGCTCCTTTACAGTGCGAACCTCTAAAACAGACAGTAACCCACAAATCTACTGTAAGAGACTTACCCTATTTTCCGGACTATTGAGAGCACCTGCCTATAAGCTGGTATTGAATTTATTCAGTTTCATGTGGTCCACTCTGACCGGGTCTGATGTGACGAGGCTAAATGTATCGGCGGCACGGAGCTTGCTAGCTTGTAAAAAGCCAACGAGCTTCGTGCCACCGATACATGAGTCACACCGGTGTTTAAGCCGCAGGGTTCAAAGCGTCGGAAAAAAGTAGCAGCTTATAGTCCGGAAAATACGGTAATAACACCAATTTTTTGAAGCTTCCTGAAATAAATTTATCTTAAAAGTACATAAACAATGTGGGACGTATTAACCCTTATCCTGCTAATTTATTTATGTAATGCACAATCCCAGACCCATGGAGTCGCTTACAGAAAAAAAACAAGCCGAGACAAACAGGTCCAGACTATTATGCAATCGAAAGCTATAGTTATATAAAAACTAACATTCTTGGTGTTGGTGCTGATGGAGATGACAGGGCCGAGCGACTATTCTTGGCCACAGCTCATTAAGGGTTAATCATCTTATAATATCTGTTCATGAGTGTTGTGTGGAAAATATCTGACTGTTGTCCAACACACACATTTTGTTTTTCCTGTCTTAGTTAGTGATACCTGTCATTAAAAAAAAAACAAACAGGCTCACCATGAGGGGATTTTAACGCCAGAGTTCTGGATGCAAGACGACCCATGAGTCGAGCCACCAGCAGCTGCAGGTCTGACATCCAGGAGATGGTGATGTCTGGCAGGCCCAGCGCTGTCACAGTGAATTTGTAACCCCACTCAGTGTTGCTGCTGTCAGAGTGGAAGAGGAACTGCAGCTGAGGGCCAGCGTCAAATGTCACCTTCTGCAGGAGCAAAGAGACAAACAGATGTGTAAAGGACTTCAGTGTTACTTCTGGAGACCATTCAGGGGTTTCCACAGCCCACCTTTGGCCACTTCTCCGTTCCAACCTTCATGTCATAGCGGACCTTCCCACCTCGAGAATCTGTGAATTCCAGATAGTCATATCTGTGGATAGCAGCAGCATTGAGGAGGTATTAGTAAAGTCACCACTGAAAACAAGAAAACATTTCAATATGTTACATTTGTCACCTCTTCTCTGTTTCACAGCGTTCGTCAAACTCCACCTCAAAAGCGGTGGCACCGGGGCAGCCAAAGATGCTGGTCTCGTGGCGGCTGTTCTCGTAGTTGTGAGGGGACTCCATGTTCCAGGTCCTCAGCACCACTGGTTGCTGAGGTTGGTGCCAGCTCTCCTGATCCACCTTACCGTGACAAATTCAACGATTACAGTCAGTGGTGGGATGTACCGGCGTACATTTACTCAGAAGTTGAACCTCAGTACAAATTTCAGGCACATTACTCACTGCATTTTACTGCATTTCAGACACAAAAAACTGCACGTGTTCACACAAAAACATTGATCTGTATCTACATGAACATTTAACATGTAGTGTGGAACATGCATGTTTGCTATGCTGCATGGCAAGAGGCCCTGCTTCTGCTCTGGCAAACCAATCACTGCTGGTGGACATGAAAGGCAACGTTCATGGTGCACCAGTGACAGACAGAATAAAATCCTTGGTACACTGTGAAATACAGAGATTTACCTGGAGCTGAGAGGCTGAATCAAAACTCTGTGAACTTGTCTGGCTTCAATGTCACAGATGTTAATTTAAAATAAAAGTTGAATAGTACTGCAGCACTAAATAGTACTGCACTCCAAGTTTCAGAAACAGATCTGACTATTTTTTCCATTCCTACTGCCCTATATGCTCTAGTCTATATTTTCCCCTGTCTCTCAAAACCCCTACAGTCAGAAGGCTGCATACATTGCTGTGCATTAAGGGTTTTTCTCAAAGTGGACTGACCTTAGAAAAGATGTCTCCAGTATCATTTGAAAGGCTTTTGAGCAGCTCAACCAGAGAGGAGAAGCTCTTGACCAGCACACTGTGGGGGATGTCCAGAGAGCACAGCTCCAAGAGGAAAATCATCTGACCGGACAGAGGAAATGTTCGTTCAATCAACACAGTCAACTCTATACTGGTGCAACATGTGAACTGAAAGTTGTAAGATACGAGTGTATTACCAGCTGTCTGAAGACTGTGGCGAGGATGGAGCTGCCTAATTTGTTTGTAATTTCAGCACCAGTGTATCTCTCCAGTAGGGAACCAAGGACACTTTTGATACTTTCCAGGACCTGGTCCACATCTGTTGAAAACAAATCATTTAGTCCAGTGATTCCCAACCTGTGGGCCGCGGCCCCCTGGTGGGCCGTGAAGGTATTGCAAGTGGGCCGTCAAATCATTTCCAAAATAGTGTGATGTAGGGTGGGAAAAAAAAAATTGATTCTTAGATGCATCGTGATTTGGATGTGGACGATTTTGAATTGATTCACAAATGTCCACATTTTAATTATTTAAATGTTAAATAACGTAAAATAGACGGAAAGAAAAGGAGGAACTCAGCAGTGCAGCGTTGTCACCCGGACACTTTACTGGGAGGACATAACAAATAAACATGGCTGACCGTGATCAGCTCCATATGGATTAATAACTAGTGTATGGAAGTACTTTAACTTCTACAAAGTTGATGGTGACAGTGAACAGAATTAAAACAGAATTATATGTTATTATAACATTTCTTAAAACATTCCTGCACCGTGCTGGATCTCCAGCGTGTGGTGTTTGACTGGAGCATATCACTGGTGATGTGAGTGACTAGCATTGATCAATTTACTGTAACTCATCAACCTGATCAGCCTGATGGAGTTTCACATTCCCTTATAACATTATGACTGTTGATTTCTGAAATTCATATTTTAGATTGTAGCTCATCATATTCCCTGTCAAGCACAATGTCAAAAAGGTCTTTACCAAATTACCAGTGTATGTGTTGGACCCACTGTGTCCCACCCCCCAGAAACAAGTTCAGTCTCAGGATTTCTTCTTACTTTAAGCTCTGGT
>OOFC01042350.1:0-26898 GCA_900323345.1 Pseudochromis fuscus | reverse complement strand
GTACTTGTGTACTTGGTGATAATGTACCTGCAAGTCGGACTCTGAAGTACGGACTTGCGGGAAGGCGAGAACACACCGAGGCTAAAGTGCGACTGGAACGCCAGCGTACTTGTTGACGTCACTTCTCTGCTCGCTGTTGAGAAATGCATTATGGGTTATTTGGCTTCCCCAAGTCCACACAAGTCTGGTCTGATGCAGGCTCAATAATGAAGGAGGATCAAGTACACATCCGGGTATTTCATGCCTTCTCGGGCAGATGTGTACTTTGAATTGGAACAGTACTAGGTCTCCGACTGAGTACGCGAGAACGTAACTACGGACAAGTACGCATATTGAAAATGGCCAAATACTCCCTGCCTCTGTCTTGTCTTTGTCAGTTTGTTTGTCTTACTTTCCTGCTTCCTGTTCCTGCTCCTGAGTTTTACCCTGTTCGTCTTGGAATTTTTGTAGTTTTGGTTTTTTAGTGACTTGGACTTTGGTTTGGTTTTTCTCTGCCTTTGTTGTGCAGCACCCTGACTTTGTTTTTTTGTTTATTAAAGACCTTTTATGTTCCTCAGAACTCTGTGTTTGGGTCCAACTTCCTGATACTCTGATACTGACCACGCCCCTAACTCTTCCTCTTTTTAAAGCCTAATATCTGCATAATGAGGAAATAATTTCTGAAGAGCTGACTTTAGCTTCAGAATGACTTGTTAGAAAAAACATTGAGATTTTTGGACTCAGCATTCAGTGGCCATTAGGGGTATTGCACCTTTTTGTACTTCTGCACTGGCCCAATTTTTTTAGATTTTTTTTAGATTTTTGCTTTGTCCAATTCTGTATAAAGTCTGTGGTTCTGTTAATATATCTTCCTAAATATTACAAAATGGTTAGCCCACATCAGAAGAAAAGCTGAAAGAGGGAACGGCATTTATTGAAAAAACACCTCCAACTGCTCGGAGCAGCAGCTATAGCTATAGGTAGGATAAAGTAACTCGGTTATACAGTAATGCAACCTCCCAGTATTCTGTGGAAAATATAGATCAGATTAGATTTCCTGTTGCTAGTGGTATGGCTCTGGGGATGTCAGTGTCGGCCGGTACACCACTTTGGTTCACACTGAAATATGTCAACAACAGTTGGACAGATTGCCATGAAATTTTCAGAGTCACCTGATCCCCTTTTCAGTCAAAGTTTTCACTTATCCTGTAAACTATCTCCACAGACTTGATGGATTGGCATCAAATTCTGTGCAGACGTTCATGACTCCCATAGGGTCAATCCTACTGACGCTGGTGATCCACTGACACAGACTTTCCTCCCGGCACCACTGTTAGGTCCATATTTGTGGTTTTGAGTGAAGTGTTTCAACAAGTGTAGGATGGATTGCCATGAAATCTTATACTCCCATACATTTGTCCCTCGTACAGTAGGAACTGTAATGTCTTCTGTGGTCCTCTGACATTTCCAGTAATGCCATCAACAGGCCAAAATCTGCCTGAAGCAACACAACTTCAACCACACAGCTCCCTGAAAGTGGGGCTAAAAATGCAAAATGTAGAGGTACCAAAGTGGAGAAGAGAAAGTTGTAAAAATCAATCCATCCATCCATCCATTTTCTATACCACTTAGTCCATCACTCAGGAAACACCAGAAAAAAATGTGTCTACAAACAGTCCTGTTTCTCTGTGGGATCTCAATATCTGTGCTGGACCCTGATTTATTTTTGATTTTTATAATTACATTATGATCCTATAGATAATCTACTGTTACAATGAGATCACCATAGATTCTGGAATGAACTGGATTTAATGAAAATGCCAGACTGACTGTGATCTCTTATACATGTGAGCTAGTGGTGGGAGAAGCATGTATGTTCCTTCTTGTTGGTCATGTGACTTCACTTTGTCATGTAATTGGCTGCTGCTGCTTCTTGTAACAGCTATATCATTACCCCTTTCACTAACATAATGACGATATATAGATGTTCTTCAATGCTGTTTCCTTTGTTCACCAAATGTTTTTTCACACGATACTTTTGTGCTGAAGTTTTTCTTGTGTTAAAGCAGTTTTTTTTTTTTCAGCACTATGTGACGATGTATGTGTCAGAGCCTGATGCTCGGAGGAGCGGTGTGCCATGCTCAGCAGGATACTCCTCAGTGTTTGTCTTGGACCACTGACTGTGACTATCACAGTGGCTGGAAAATCTTCCGGGCTGTAATGAGCTAAAAAAAAAAAGGGGGCAGCAGATGTGGTGTCACTGTGGTCCACTGTTCCAGCTCAGTCTCCCATGTGAATCCCTCGGTTACAGCCATGACATCTTCGCTTATCAAACAGAGGAAATCTGTCTTTTAGAAAAGTAGAAAAACTATGACCTATTTGATCCTATCATTTTAGATGGAGAATAACAAGAACCATTTAGGGGCTCAGGTGACACAGATGCACACTGAATGAAATACAAAGCATCAATCCAACCAGGCATGAGTACATCCATGAATGCATCCCATCATGTTTGTATGCGTCCTCTTAATTGCATGAATAGATGGCATTTTTCCTGAAAGGACAAACAAGATTAAACCCAATTCTGAAAATAGCGATTCAATGTTGTTGCATTCTGTAACCAGTATTAGAAACCTTCATTTACTGTTGCTGGCAGGGTCCAACTCTCCCACATGAAATGACGCATGCTGGAAATAATGTCTACGGCTATATGATCAAAACCTGCAGTCTCGAGAACTAGTTAATTCAGAACCTCAGCATGGACGTGACCTCAGGACCAAAAAGTGTGACTGGACATCAATGAGTTTCACAGCATTGATTAATAAGTCACCCATTCAAGATTCGAACGTGAATCTTAATACTATATTGTCAGTCCTCTATATCTGCTTATCCAAGTAGATCAAGGGGGTGCTAGAGCCTATCCCAGCTGGCAGTGGGCAAGACACTGGGTGCAACATGGACAGGTCAACACAAATTTAGAGGAATCAGTTCACCAAACAAGATTGACTTTTAATGACTTTTGATGATAGGAGGAAGGTGGAGTTGCTGGAGGACTCCACACAGAAAGTCCTGAGCTGAGACTCAAACCCAGAACCTTCTGGCCGTGAGGTGACAGTGCTTACAACTGCACCACGATGTTTTGTTTTTTGTTTTTGTTTTTTCATTTAAAGCAACTTCTGACTGCTTACCCATTTATTACTATAGCATTAGCTAATGGCTAATGCAATAGCTTGTGGCATTAGCTTGTAGCTTGTGGGGCGGCAGTGGCTCAGTAGGTTGGGCTTGGGTTCAAGTCCCAGCCTGGACAAAATACGGAGTGTGGACTGGTGGCTGGAGAGGGACCAGTCCACCTCCAAGGCACTGCCAAGGTGCCCTTGAGCAAGGCACTGCCCACCAACTGCTCCAGGGTGCGCTGGAATCGGGCCTCACCCTATGCCCTCTCTATGCATGTTATGGGTCCCCTATATGTGTGTGTGGATTGTTTACAGGGGGCCTTGTGTTTGTAGGGTGGAAATGCCATTTCATTGTGTGTTTGTACTGTGTACTGCATGCTACAATGACAAACTAAAGCTTGCTTTATTAGGTAGTTCTTCTTCTTCAGAAAGAAGGAAAATAAAAACAGTTCACAGAACATGATTTATTAAATCAGACCAGACCTGTGAGGTAAGAAAAACATCACACAAGGAAAACATGGAGGACAGACAGCACGAGGAGGAGACAATTGGAAACTAGTGCAAGTAAACTGAGTCACAGCTGGAAGTTATAACTGATGGCTGCATGGATGGGTGCTGTTCCCTTTGGGTGGGGTTGACTTCACCTCCTCTTTCTGGAGCTGCTGCCATGTTCCTGATTCCTCTGGTTGAAGTCCTGGTCTCCTGATTTATACTTCCCCAGCTTTCTCCATTTTCCTGCCTCTAAACCCCCCATGTCCATCTTCCTCCCTGAACATTAGAGCCCCTCAAACACACACACATAAATCACACATTCACCCATCTCCCCCTGAACTGTCTACTTCTACTGCTTAGCTATTACTCTGAGTTAACTGTGAAGCTTTCTGCTCAAACCTGTTCAGGCTGACACACAATTAAAATGGAATTTTTCATTTTTCAGATGAGTTCAGCTAATTTTTCCACTCGCTCCCTTTGCCACTGCAGAAGTGCCCCCTGGGGTACAGGTACCACTGGTTGGGAATCACTGGTTTCCACCTTAGTACACTTACCTGAACTTAACACCCTTGGTTCAGGACGAGGTTACACAGGAAGTTTCACTATTTCACCTGAGATACTTTGACTACACAAAAAGTACATGTAGAGTAAATAATATCATAAATGGCAGCTGGATAAAATTGACAAAGCTAACATGATGTCACTGTGGTTTGTGGCATTTTGAAACCAGGAGATTGGGCTTTGAACATCGTCATGTTGGTTGGTTGGAGTCAGAAGTGACCATATTTGGATATGAAGGGAGGAGTGAGGAGGCGGGGCTGACCCTTGAACCTGAAGACAGTGATCAATGTGTGTGAGACTGAAGTTCATGTCTGAATTTGGGTCAATTGGGATCAGAGCTTTTTGGAGCCTGCATCTAGTGGCCGTCAGGGGTATTGCACTTTTTTGCACTTCAGTCTTCTCATTTGCTTTGTTTCTATACACAGTCTATGGTATTATTACTAACACCCAGGCTTTTACATCTGTCAGAGTGTGTGCAGTAAAAAAAAAAAGTTTATTACCTCATTTAGGTGGAAAAAAAAGACAATTTAAACAGATGGTTGCAAATTTCAAGAAATCCCCTCATTAAGAAGCTCACTAATAAATACAGTGTAATAAAAATCCTCCAAATAATAACTTTTATTTTTGCTGTACCCACAGTGGCCCACAGTCAGCGCAGTTTCAAAAGCAAAACTCCCATTTGCACAGGGCTGATTTAATGCAGTATTTAATATGATATCTAATCTCCCTGTATAATAGAAACTCCCTGAAATGAAGGGATAGGAGCAATAATTCTGCTTGTATTTCAGCAGTAAAAATTTTATGGAGGAGCATAACAACGAGCGAAGGGAAACAGACGGAAACAGAGGGACAAGCTGCAGAGGACGTGGACGAATAAAGGAGGTGCAAGGAGAAATGAAGGGGACAAGTAAATGAGTGAAGGTCAATCCAGACGTGAGTAAATTCAGTTTAAAAAAAAAAATAAAAAAAAATCCTGTGAGACAGAGTGTGTGTTGGTGGTTCTCGCAGCCAGGCAGCAGGTGCTGGTTTGGTCCCTGCTCCAGTGAGCTGTGTCTGGGTGTCTGGGTGGCTCCTCTCCCAGATGGGGCACAACAAGTTCTGCTGTGTGTGTGTGTGTGTGTGAGTGTGTGTGTTAGATGAGGTGAAGGGAGGTGAGCTGCCATGTGGACAAGGTGATTAGATTAGCAGCATCTGAGGCCTGGGCGCTTGGCCGGGTGTCTGTCGGAGGGTCAGGGCTCGTCTCTCACCGTGCATTCAGCTGCTCTGTGATTAGCCGCTGATGGGCGAAGTCACCCAAAACTTACAGCCGAGCCAACTTTTTCCTCTCGGTAAACAAGGTGACCGTGTTCCACATTTGCCAACGCGCCTCCGCTCATCGAGAATTAATGAGCTCGCAGCCGTGGGTTTCTTGGCTGATGGTGATGTATGGGTTATGTGTACGTACAGATGGAGTGGACGGTCATCTGGCAATTTGCTCTGTTTGGTCTGCTCGTCCCTCGGGGGCGTTCTTACATTTGTGCTGATTATGAGCGTTTTTGATCCAGTGCACACAGGTACTTAACCAGCGAGCTAAATCAATCATGTGGTGCATTCAGTTTTGTCTCCACACTGATTCTGACAACATGTGAAGAGGGACATTCGACCACATTGACCAATGCTATGTCCTGAGGTAACAGGAACTTGACATGTTTTTCACAATAAAAGTTCTTCACTGCTCGGAAGTTTCTGCTGATGCTGTGTTTTGATTTAAACTAAGGATCCACATAACTGGACAAAACAGAAACAGGTGTTCAATAAAAGTAGTTGCAAAAATGAGTCCTCCAATTACCGTATTTTCCGGACTATAAGCTGCTACTTTTTTCCGACGCTTTGAACCCTGCAGCTTAAACACAGGTGTTTCTCATGTATCGGTGGCACGAAGCTCGTTAGCTTTTTACAAGCTAGCAAGCTCCGTGCCGCCGATACATTTAGCCTCGTCACATCAGACTCTGTCAGAGTGGACCACATGAAACTCTTCGAATAAATTCAATAGCGGCGTAGAGATAGGTGCGCTCAATAGTCCGGAAAATACGGTATGTTAATTGCTGCAAACCTTTTGACAAAGTTATTACATTTTTCACATTTTCAAGCAGTAAATACGTTTTGATTCACTGCCACTGCCAGGTATCCATTACCTGGGCCAGCTCCATGAGAACGGCATGCTGAAGGTTGCTTTGGATCAGATCACAGAGGGACAGTTGCAGTTCACAAGGCTGGAGCAACACTTTGATACTCTGATCCTGGGTCAGTCTGACCAGCGCAGGTAGAGCTTTTTTAAAAATCTTTTTATTTCTAACAATCATTGTTACGTATCTTACAAGTACCCAAAATGGTTTACATCAATATTTAATTGCTGGTAATGTTTCAACTCATTTTTGAGGACTACTTTGGTACTAGACACTACCAATAGTCTGGAGTAACTAGGGATCAATTTTAGCTCCTTTGTTCTTGCTTATTGATATTATTAAGTAATCTACTGGCACTGTCAGTCAATTTAAAGGAAACACATGAAAACATTTTCCATCATCACGGCCTCATAAGACTTCTCTTACATCATACAATTTGTAAATCTCAGGGAGTACCACATCCATGCAGGGAAGACTGAGATGGCAGCCAGCCTGAAGAAGCAGTTCCCAGGAGAAGAGGAGGCCATTGACGAATTCATGAGACTGATGAAGGTATTGATAAATCATGGAAATGGACAGCTGTTACTTTTAATTGAACAATAAAGGTAAAATAATTAAGTTAATAACAATAGCATAATGAACAGGTAGAGTGGCACATAATTCAAGACTAAAGTGACAGTGACATCACCACCATATTTTTAGCCAGAAATGACCATATCTGGACAGAAATGAGGAACTGGGTAGCAGTGAGGGGGTGAATATGACTTTGGCTAGCCTTGTGCAGCGATACCCACCTGTCATTCAAAGCTGACATGCTCTTAATAAAGTATAATTTTAAACTTTGATACAATTTTTATTTTAAAAATACTCACTCTACAGTCTTCATGAAAATTGGAGAAATTTATGCCACCACTAGAGGTCCTTATTTGAAAGTTCAGTGCTGGTTTTTACTGCTACTTAGATGACACACAGTTTGTCTAGATGTTGCAGCAGATAGTCCTGGCCCTCTTTATGGTTGTGTTACAGGGAAGAAGAGAGGTTATATTAACTCCCATACATTCATACCCAGGCATTTTGCACTTGTACAATACTTTGAAGTTGTGTAACTGAGTGTATACTTTAAGACAGCGTGACGCCCAGCAGCAGGGGAGCTCTTAGTTTCCTCTGATTCCACCAAATTGTGCACCGCACAGTTCTGCCTAATACACCTAATACAACATCATTAGGCAGTCAAATACAATATGGTTGTATTCTTTAACCCTTTTATTCTGAGCACTTCGTCGGCAACAGGTCTGCACATGTGACTTTGGATTACCGTAAGTACGTCACAGTTTGTGCAATCAGAAAAATTCCAACGGTTCCGAGAGCTGAGATGTTGCACTTTACAGTGAATATGATGTCATTACGGTAATTTTACGAGGACCTCTCTCAGAAGCTGGCAAAACAGATGATTTACTTTAATACTACATGTTGTAAGAGTGTAATAACAGTGGTGACTGAACACTGCAACTGCACGTGAATGTTAGATTTTTCATGTTAAATTTGAAATCATAATAAGCAAAAAAAGTCCTGGTGGAAATTTGCAGGTTCAGTTTGATCTGAATTTCTGTCATCAAAGCTGCTTGATACATGATGATAATAATTAAATGTGATTATGTGTCCTTACGCAGCTAGCCTCACGGAGGACGCCACTTGTCGCTGTCTTGAAGATTATACCATACTGGCTGTTTAACTTCCTGGTTCGAACTGGCCTATTAAATCGTGTATCTTCAGTGTTTCGCCTTGCAACAACCAAGCATTCAGAAATAATGTCCCGCCTCACAAAGAACAAAGACCTGCAGGCACTGTCTGCCTACCTGTTCTACGGTGCTGGGCCAACACACAAACACATTCTGTCATTCATGACCACACACACACTGTACAGCCGCTTCACTTTCACGTATCATCTCCTTTTCTTGTAGGTGTCCCTCCTAAAGAGTCCAGCTTCCTGATCAATGCTCTCCTTCTGCACCACTACAAGCGTGGTGCGTATTACCCCCGAGGAGGCGCCAGTGAGTTTGCCTTTCACATCATCCCGGTCATTCAGCAGGCAGGTGGCACAGTGCTGGTTAGGGCTCCTGTGCAACGTATCCTCCTGAACCAGCAGGGGATGGCCTGTGGTAAGTAAAGGAAAAGGTTGACAGATTCTGTGGGAAGAAATGCCTTATCCTGTAACTGTGCTCAGCGTGTTAATTGATTTAATGTGTAGTCATTTTAAGCAACTTATCCGAGTCTGAAGCCTTCATATGCAAATTGCAAGTGAGTTATACTGACCATAGGTGTAGTGCCACTGTTGTTGTTTTGAGAAAACAGAATATTATCATTTGGTATAATCTGGTTGTGATTTGTCTGCTCTTTAAAAAAAAAAAAATGGTAGGAGATCTAATCATCACTAAACTGTGAATCACAACAATCAAATCAAATCAAATAGTTGTCAAATTGATATTTAAGTTGTGTTGGCTATTTCATGACTTCAGCCTGAACTTCATACAAGAAAACATTTCATCTTAAAAATTGCAGATAGCTACTGGTACCTCTGAGCAGCTCAGCTCGGTTTTCAATCATCTGGCTGAGAGGAAACATATTGATTGAAAATAACAGTGGGCCCAGGATAGACCCTTGAGGAACACCCACATTATATGGGTGCAATTGAAGAAAAGGCATTTTCTACATCAACAGAGAATGTTCTATTCAAGACATATGAATATGGTAGATCTGAGGTAGTCCCTGAAATGCAAACTGTTTCGAGATGGAAGTCTGTGCAGTTACTCTATGTGACTGAAAATTGTGATGTTTCTATTGCAACTCCTAATATTGAGTTGAAACAACTTTCTGAAGCACCTCAGATAAGAATGCTAATATAGAAATTGCTATGTGGGGATCTGAATTTCAAAATAAATCGTTGTAATACAGATAGTATTTGTGCAATTTACCTCTTGGCTCTTTCTCATCAATGATGGAAACAAGTTTAGGTTGTGTTAGGGCAGGTCATTAACTTTATCGATATGTTTTGCCGTCTTCACAATAGTGTTTCAAGATGTTGGGGTTTGGATTTCCTGATCTACTTCATGAACCCTTCTATTACTCCCATATTAGAAATCACTACAAAGATGCCTCTGATATCAAAAAGCAGGTTCTTAAGAACCAATTCTAGATCTTTTCCTGTGTCTGTTTGTGGGTTAGGTGTAACTGTGCTTAAAGGACAAGAAGAGATTGAAGTCCATGCCCCCGTTGTCATTTCTAACGCTGGAATCTTCAACACCTTCCAGAAGTTTCTACCTCAGCACATACAGGACAAACCAGGTAAAGTATTCAAATGAATGTGACCACACTTATTTCTGATTTAACGTCTCTCTGCAATCTATAGTCTGTGTGTGTGTTTGTGTGTGCAGAGATCCAGTCGCTCTTAGGTATGGTACGTCATGGTATGGGTTCCTTCTTGGTCTTTGTTGGTCTGGATGGAACCAAAGAGGACCTGGGCATTGTTTCCACCAACTTCTGGATGTATAAAGACAGTGATTTGGACTCACTGTATGTTTTATTCTACATTTTTCGTTGTCCCTTTTCATCTTTTCATGTACTCTTTAAATTCTGATTTCTGACAAATTGAACTCCGTCTAAAGATGAATGACTTCACCTATTCCTCATTCCCCTTTCTACCCATCTTTTTTAAATGTATTTTAACATGTTATATGTTGATCCAAAATGAGCCTGTGTCAATTTTATTTCAATTTGAGTTGTGTGGATTTAACTATTGTATTGTCTTTTGTGTCTGTAGTATGGAGCGATACTCTTCTCTGAGCAGAGAGGAGGTACTAGGGAACATTCCCATGATGTTCATCACCTTCCCATCTGCTAAAGATCCCACAGCTAATATCAGACACCCAGGTAACACATGAAAATGGAAGCAAATGGACAATGTACCTGATGGATGGTTGACTAACAAACTTGATGTCTTACACTTTGGGGATTTTGCCATCTTTCATCCCTGGCTTTAACTTCTCAAGCCTCTGTACTTTGTACTTTAACCAGGGGTACTTTGGGCAATTACTAACACTGAATGTTATTCACCAATATTCAGCCATCCTTGATACCTGCTTTTTCCAATTGAATCTTGGGGGCTGGAGCCTACAAATTACATTTATCTTACCTTTACCAGTGTCTTTAAGATTAAGACGGTCTTGAAATTTTTTAGATGACCAAAATGTCCTGTATCTGTGTTTTTACAGTTATGAATCCCAATCCCTTTAAGTATCAGTTGTTCCTCATTTGCATATGTGAGGACATAAAAAGGGCTGTGTGGACCCAGAAGCCACAGAAAGTGGAGGAACTACACTACAATACATGTGCTCTCATGCGTATTCCCCTGGAAAATACCAGATGACTCATTGTGCCAGTCTTTCTGTATTTCCCTAACTATCTTTTCATAGGTAAGTCCTGTATGACACTGTTAACCATGGCTCGCTATGAGTGGTTTGAAGAGTGGGAGGGTACAAAGCTTGGCAAGAGGGGCCAGGACTACCTGGATCTAAAAAACAGCATGGCCCAAGAGATGTTGGAGTGGGCGCTGACTATCTTCCCTCAACTGCGAGACAAGGTGTGGGGATTTCTGCCATATCCAACAACCATCTTGAAAGAATAAAACTTGCTCTAGTGTCAATGCATTACCTAGTGTTGATGTGCTGCCTTTACAAATACAGTGTGTATATCTGTGTGTGCTCAGGTGGTAATGGTGGATGCTGCCACCCCTCTAACTAATGTCCACTATTTGGGTGCTCCAAGAGGTGAGATGTATGGTGCTGAGCACAACTTGGAGCGCTTCAACCCTGAAACGGTTGCTAAGACACGACCACAGACGCCCATCAGCGGTCTCTATTTAACAGGTAACAGAACTCACACTGCTACAGTGACAGATGCTAACTGCATTTAAAGGAGGGGTGTCCAATCCTGGTCCTCAAGGGCTGCTATCCTGCATGTTTTAGATGTGTCCCTCTTCCAACACACCTGATTCAAATGACCAGCTCATCATCAAGCTCTGCAGAAGCCTGATAACGATCCTGATCATTTGAATCAGGTGTGTTGGAAGAGGGACACATCTAAAACATGCAGGATAGCGGCTATCAAGGACCAGGATTGGACACCCCTGATTTAAAGAAACAGTGTGTAACATGTAGAGGGATATATTAGTACAATATATTAATAACTATGTTTGGATCCATCTATAATCAAAAAAGAATAATTGTGTTTTCATTACCTTAAAATTAGCCTTTTTGTATCTTCGTATAGACTGTATAGAAAAATGGACATAGCCATGAGCCTTCAAAGGTGTGGCCAATGTTGAAGTGTAAAAAAGTGCAATACCATCAATATTAGATGGTGCCTTCAAAAAACTCTGGCTCCAATTGACTTCACTTCAGAAGTTGTCATTTTTTATCAAGAAATACTCAGTCAACATTTTTTTCCACAAGTCATTCTGATGTGATTAGCAAAAGTCAACTCTTCTCCGTGATCTGGTGGTCAATCTGAAAATCATGTCATCAATAAGGAGGCTTCAAAAAGAAGAAAATTTAGAGGCCTGGTTAGTTGGACAGGTCTACTCTCCAATGAGAACAGATCTGAACTCCAGTCTCATACACATTTGGTAGTGTCCTTGGGTGCAAGACTCAGACCTGCCTCCTCACTTCTCCTTTAACATCCAAATATTCTCACCTCTGGCTCCAAAAACTAACATGTCCACATTCAAATGCCAAACTCCTGGCTTCAAAATGTGAGGTTATACTCCAACGATTGACATCATGTTTTGTTTTGTTTGCATTCTGAAATGTCACCTCAAGATGGCACTCAACTCTACACAGTGTTCCTCTAAGTACCCTGGACCTGATTGCACTTACACATGTACACAGATTACAGAGCTAGTTATATATGTGCATAACAGGGCAATTGACCTCTATCTAATCCCATACTCCACTAACAGGAATTAACTGTTCGAGTGACAAAAAAATATCAACTAACTGGAGAAAACCAGCTGTGAACAGGCTTCATAAGTGCATGTACACCCCTCGATGTTTCTCTGTGTGTGCAGGTCAGGATGTATTCTGTAACGGCATGGCTGGAGCTCTGCATGGTGGACTGCTCTGTGCCTCCGCTGTCCTCAACCAGATCCTCTACATCGACCTTCTGGCCCTAAAGATCCGCCTCAAAAGCAAACAGACCAACCATAAGATGACCTGGTAGAATCGGGGCTGCAGTGGAGGCTAACTGCACATGAATGTCTCAGCATTTTCTGTATCTGTGCCTTGCTTCTGCATCTGTTTCTGTTACTTTTTTTCTGCCAATGTGTCACTAAAAATGTTTATAGTGGCATAAGGGGTATGTCCCAACAACGTAAAGTGTACATTTGCTTTTCCTACCATGGTCTATAAAGTGAAGTGGATCATTGTTGTCATTGTTCTTCTACGCAAGGTAAAACCATCTAAATCTAATGTAAAAGAATAGAACCTTTACAGGGACTACACAACCAGATTTAAATATGTGAAATGACGTGGTGCCTTTTGTCATAAGTTTTGGCTGTAATCGTTAATCAGTTGAAAAAGACACTGGCTGTGTTTGGTGTCTAAATGTACTGTCACTGTTTAATATGTATATTAGGGATGAGCAAGTACAACACTATCTGTATCTGTTTACCAATTCACATTATCTGTATCCATATCTGTACTCAGAGGGGGGAGGGGCCTGAAACAGAAGTGAGCATGGTTTAACCAGAAATGGGTGGGATTTTAATCTGTCCATTATTTTAAGTGAAAACTATTAGAACAGCCTCAAAATTGAGATTCAAACCATGAACCTATGAAAGAAAACCTATCAACCGGTTTGCTTTTCCACTGGCAAGGAGCCAAGTTGGGGCCGCGTCACTGTACAAGGTCAGTACGTCACTGCATAGGTAGCTAGTTCCCAACAACTGGCTGCTAGCAAGCTAGCTGCTGTTAACAAACTACTGTTACCCTGTTACTATCACTCCATGAACAAATTATATTTTTCAGCGGATATTCCAGTTACAACATGATTGAGTTAACAAACCAGTTTTCCATTGCTACATGTGGTATTTATTCAGTTTTGGGAAATCACAATGTCCTTAATGGTTGAATATGATGGCGAAGTGCACCCTCGCTCTAATAATGTTTAAATGGAGGAGCTCCGTATTTTCATTACTTTTCTACTATCGCTAATTGTGTTTCCACCGTCGCTCCCCCAGCTCCTGGAGTAGTCGCTGCTTAGTCGGTGCTGAGCTCTGGCTGAGCAAGGAGGTGTGGCCAGACTTAGCACCAGTTTTAGTGAATGGGGCCGGGTCTCGTGGCGGTGGAAACACAACAAACTGGGGCTAAGTCAGGAACTGTCCCCGAACTAGCACTGGAACCAGCTCGGTGGAAAAGTGGTCTCCCCTAGCTGCAGCATGTCAGTGTAGGGGGTTGCGCTGTGTGTGACTGGCCAATCACAGAGCGTGAAGAGTGAAGACAGCAGGTAGTTACCCAATGAGGATTTTCATTTAACACGGATACGGATAATATTAAAAAAAAAAAAAACTTGTGCCCTACTCGGCCTCAAAAATGCAATATCTGTAACGAGTACTCGTTTGAACCGAGTATCCGGCTCATCCCTAATGTATGTATTATAATAGTGTACTGTAATGGTGGTACCACTTTACTGAAATCCTCAACACATCAAACAAAACTGTCCTCATGGCAAACCTTATTGTAAAGGGGAAGAGCCATGTTTATGGATGGCCTCATTTTGTCTAAGCAACACAGTCAAACTATCTTGGGTATACACACTCTGAATGATTTCAATGATATTTTGTGCATTACCCGTTAATTTGGCTATTTACCAAATAACTGCAAAAGTATTGATATTCCCACGGTGTGTTTTATGCTAATTAGTTAGCAAGCTAAGATGCTATTACAAACAACCACTAAATATAAGCATGGTAGCATCTTGACCATGGACTGGACTTGTTGGAGATGTGTTGTCAAGGTCCCGTTTTCTGATCTGTCCATTTTAATATGAAAAATGTTTGGCCATGGCTACTTTTGTAGCTAGTTACTAGCGACGTATCAACCATGTTTCCCCATAGATTGGTTGTGTTCTTCGCTTGCTAACCCTAAAAAAGCAGAATTAAAGGTTTCCCAGATCCCTCAGAATATAATTTAGTACACTTTACTGCAATGTCATTTACAGACAGTAGTATATTAGTCTTGCCTTGTTTCCTGCCTAAATCCCTGATCATTTCTAAATGTAGTATGGCCTGTTGACTCTGTTCCATCTTGGTATTGACGCTATCTTGTCCTGCATATTGCTCAGGTCAACAGCAGGAGAGAGGAGGGAGGAATGTGCAATGTGTCATTATAATGTGTGTCATTATAGAACTGAATACATTCTCTAGATATTCTTGCCTGATTAAATTAGCCTCCAATAGTTAATCACATGGTTAAGGAAAGAAACAGTCAATTGATGTTGTTATATCTCATTTTCAAACAGATGCCTATACTTTATTGAAAGAAAAAAAAAAGCACTTGAACAAACATAACACTAGGGTAATAAGAATTACGAAGACAGAAGAAGACATTAAGAAGACAGAAACCATATTCAAGTAAAATTATTTGAGGTGTACTTGGGTTTAAGGATCTATTCACCCCCTCACCTTCAGGAGGCAATGAGGCTATTTTGGCTTCACTCATGGAGCGGTGGCATGTCACCAATGTTATACACAGTCTATGGTCACTTTGCAAGCCTGCTAATATGCATACATTGGCATTTACTTCAGAGCCACTAACTGTAGCCTCACGGACCTACCAGGACATTTGTAACTTCTTTTGAGTTTCTCTGTGGTTTTCTTAAAAATGCTGAAAAATATTTCAGGCATGAAGAACATGAAGAACCTTTGGAGCTTAGTGCACAGGCAAGTGTAAGCGAAGCATTGTGGGAAACAAACCGGAGATGCAGGGTGTTACTGTAAACAAGCAGAAGCATTTCCTTAAGCAGACCACATTGCTAGTGTGACTGCTGAGTGACTCACTGAATATTTACTTCGGCACAATTAGTTTCTCATCAATAAATCAACAGCTTCTTAAGAGCTTATGAACCAAACTGACCTGTTTTCTTTGTTATGCTGAGTCATGCTCTTTTTTCCTTTCACTATTGTAGTTGTCTCTCTCTCTCTCAGCTACCACAAATTTAATCTAATTTAATTTAAAAAAAACAACCTTAATTTTGCTTAAATGTACCTTGAGTGATGATTTTGAAAAAAAAAAATGTCTTCATGCACACTAAAAGTTGTTATGTTGAGTTTTACCCAGAACTAAGTAGGTATCGGATTGACTACATGATGGATGAATTTAACCCAGCAAGAAGGGATATTTTAAGATGTTTTTTTTTTTTTTTCACATTTCAACATTTTTTTGTTTTTACTCAACATTTTAATAGTTTTACCCACCATTTCATTGTATTTTCCCAACTACTTGCCCCCACCTCTACTATTTTTACCCACCTATTTGTTGTTTTAACCCAATATTTTCCAGTATTTTGTTCTTTGGGTTATATTAACCCAGCATGTAGTTAGCAGTTTTTACTCAGTTCTGGTTCTGGTTTTTACCCAGTCCATGTGACTTACCCAGTTCTGGGTAAAAAACACCCAAGCAGGTTATAGTGTGTACATCATTTGTAGTTTTTCCAAAAATAAAAAACACATTTTTGTCCTATAACAGAGTTAATCAAGCCGTTCTGCTCTACTGCTGCACTTACTGTCAGATGTCTGACACAAATAATGGTAATAACATATGACTCATGCTGATAGGATTTGTCTGCTGATCCACTTTTCTTGCACAGAGTCTCTACTACAATTACTAGAAATGGTTGTGACTCACATCCAGTTGTAGTACACTTTGATGAAATAGCAAATAGGTGACACCAGCGTCTGTGGTGGCAATCGCTTCAAGGAAAAGGATTTTTAAAGCCTGACACACTGTCTATTAATCTAGGAAGAGCAGTGTCAGTGTTCTAGCAACTGGGTGGATAGATGTCCTGCCCCTACCATGCAACTGACTTCCTCTACAATTGTTTGGTCCTTCCCTTGGACTGTAACTGCAACGAAAACCAAAACAACTGGGTCTCAAACAGGAAGACAATGCTGAAGTGCAAAAAACTGCAATACCACTGATGGTCACTACATGCTAGCTCCACAAAAACTCTGGCTCCAATTGATTTCAATTCAAAGATCCTCATTTTCAATTATTAAATATTCAGTCAAAGTTTTTCCACAAGTCATTCTGATGTCATTAACTAAAGTATTCAAGTATTCTTATCAGTGATCTGGTGGTGCATCTGAAAATCATTTCATCATTAAGTAGATATTCAAAAAAAGGAAAACTGAGATGCGTGGTTAGTTTGACAGGTCTGGTCTCCAATGATTTAAAGGTGGTTTGTAGGCTCAGTCACCATTGACCTTGAGTCTCATACACATGGACAGTGTCCTGGGTTCAAGGTTCAGACCCGCCCCCCTCCTTCCTTCATATCCAAATATGGTCACTTCTGTCTCCACAAAACTAACACGGTGGTATTCAAATATCAAACTCCTGGCTTCAAAATGTGTGTCGACAAACCAACGGGTGATGTCACGTTACCTTCATCTGTTTTTATGTTTGTGTGCCATGTAACATACAGAATCTAGGTCAGGAGGCGAGGCTCACTAGAGAAGACGGGCAATCATGCACACCTGTTCAAATACCACTTATCAACCACCTGCAGCAAGTAACACCACTCAGACTTTGGCAGTTAGCCACCATGTGACTTTTATTTATTCAGAGGTTTGAAAATACATTCAGCTAATTTTTCAGTTAAAAAAAAAAAGTAAATACAACCTCTCCAAGAAACACATATAAGTTAGAAATTGATAAAAAAATGTAACAGTAATTGTCACATAAGCAAATGTTGAGCAGCAGCAGTGGAATCCGTCGTCATGAATTATATAATTAAATACAGGATGTTCCATCGGCCTTTTACCTCATAGTTTCATACATTCACAGAGTGAATTTAAGTTGCAAACACAAATTTCACATGTTTTTCAGACGTCACGCACTTCAACTCTCATTACAGGTGTGTAGCAATCTGACATTGAGGCCATGACGGTGACATTTCCTTTTCTGTGAACAAGGGGGGGGCCTTTTGCGGCGCCTCTGACGAACGTCGTGTCCATGTTCTTCGCCATCTCCCGAAACAGATCTCGGTCGCACTGTTTTGCGATGTCGATGATTCCAACTGCGTACTTGTTGGCCTTCAGGTTGAGGTTAAACGGCACGTTGAACAGGATGGCTATTTGCTCAGTGGCGTTCTCTGCTGTGACACTGAAGAGCTGGTAAGTGATGATGCCGACAGATCCTCGGGCCGTGAACGGAGTCTTCATAAACACTGCAGTGGCATTTTGTGACGGCTGGATCGTTGGAGGCAAAGGAATTAAGCATTGGCCACTGTTCATGTAGAACCTGGACATAAAGGTTTGAAACACATTTGACTTCAATTGAGGCCAGCTTCTTACAAAAATGCAGGTAAAATAAATGTGTAAATATTAGGCAAGGAATTAGTATTTACCGGGGATTACAAAGAACGTAGCCCTGTGAAGCATTTGTAATCTCAAGGTCACACTGGCGGTGTGTTGGTGAAACTTTAGCTACACCTTTAGCTGCCATCTCTCCGGCTGAAAGAGAGACCTGTGCAATCCCGAATGCTAAATCAACAAACTCCATGTTGTTCAACTCTGCAGTGCGACCACCTGCTCAGACACACAGAACAAAGATTTATTTTTTCATTTCTGCCAAAAACACCCTACAGTAACTTTTAGTGTATAGCATGTTCATATTGTATTTCCTGAAGAATTTTCACAATTTTATCAGATGTTTCCTCTGTAAATTTTGTGCTAATTAGAGAGAAGTTCCATTAAACCCAATTAAATGCCCATTTATGATTTATGACATTGACTTTTGATTTTTTTTCTCCACGTACGTTGTGTAGCCTCAACAGTATTATTTTGAAGTCGATTTACCATCAATATGAATACTACCATATTTTCCATACTATAAGGTGCATCGGATTTTAAGGCGCACCTTCAATGAATGGCCTATTTTAAAACTGTTTTCATACATAAGGCGCATAGAATAGAAACTACTGTAGTGGCTGGGGTTGTGTTATCATCCATCTAGATGAAGCTGCGCTAAAGGGGATGTCAACAAAACAGTCAGATAAGTCAGTCAGTCAAACTTTATTAATAAACTACAAACCAACGTTCTGACAACTCTGTTCACTCCAAAACAAGCTAGTGCATTCACAATATGGTACCGTACGTACTGGTATTTGCTCCGCCTTCGTTGAAAACAATGTATTTCCAACTCCATTTGTCACAGTTCAAAGCTAAAAGAACCAGTCTGATACCGCTACGGTAAATCAAACGTTAGTGCAATCACAATATACGCCCCCTGACTACGGCAGCCATAATTAACCAATATTGATCCATATGTAAAGCACATCGGATTATAAGGCGCACTGTCAGTGTTTGAGAAAATTAAAGGCTTTTAGGTGCACCTTATAGTGCGGAAAATACGGTACATATGAATTGGCCAAGTATAAACAGAATCAGTAGCTTCAACTGCAACACTTTCTTTCTACCGTTAGAAAAACCCAAATACAGACACCGAGGCAAGTGCAGATCAGTTAAAGCAGGTTTAATCCAGACAGAGGTATCCAAATATCAGCAGGCAAAATCCACACTATGACAAAAAAATAAGACGAACAAGATGATGAATGTGAAACGACATGAACAAGAGGCTGGATCATGAGGTAAGGCTACAAACAAACTGGCTCAGGTCAGAGGAGACATGAGACTATAAATAGACTGGGCGATCAAGAGTAATTAGACGCAGCTGAGAAGAACAATCAGGGAAAGCTGTGGCAGGCAATCAGCACAGGTGTGACAAGAGACAGGAAGAAAAACTTGAACATACGCACAAAAGACAAGACTAACAAAATAAAACAGGAACTGACATTGACACACATGGAAACAACCACTGAAACAACACCACAATAAATAACTGAAAATACACAGAGCCGTGACTGAACGCAGAAACATTAAAGAAAGACACAGATGGAGTGAGGGGACATGAAGAAAACCAAAGCAATACAAGACAAACAAAAACTGAACCTACAAAACAAGAAACAAGAATAAATCCTGAAAAACTAAATACCAAATGATAACAATTAAAAATACACAGAATCATGACGTCTACAAATGTTACCAATGTTAGTAATTTAACACATTTCAACAGAGACAACTAACAAAGCAACATAAAGTATGGAAATGTGTTTGCATAATATCTGTGAACATCCCCAATCAGCTTGATCTAGGAGCTGAAATCATCATCATCATCATTATTATTATGAAAAGCTAAAGTAAAAAAAACCATAGCTATGGTTTCAGTGTTCTTACCTGGGATGAACACCACTCATGAAAGATAGCAGACACTAATTATCAGAAGTGAAACTTGGGTGGTTTAAATGCAGAGGGGATGCCAGGAAAAACCTGTTCTTCAGACTGTTTTCCTTTCAGAGTAGTTGGCAAACAGTTTCCAGTAATCAACAGCAGAACTTACTCATATCACTACACATGCATACATTTAGTTTAATTACAACATACATATTTATACTGAATATTTATCATCCATCTGTGTTGAGGTTTGGGCAAAAAAGCATAAAAGCAGGTTACACTCATTAATTATGATACACTCATAAGGCTGGATTATAGAGATCATATCAACCCATTATTCTTACGATCAAAATTACATCCAGTTTGAGGAACTAAACTGTAGAACAGTTTGAATGATTGCACAAAACAATCACCAAACAATGTAAAATGAAATACAAGGAAACAAGGCACAGCGGGCATTTGGACACAGTCTTCACTTTAATACATTTGATAAACCATGTATTAAAGTGAAGCAGGCATTTCATCTTGCATGTTCTCATATGGTATTTACATTATCTTACATTACATTAATTAATATGATTATTCAGATTAATAGGAAAATTGATTGATTGGATGATTAATGATTCATTCATTAAGATTCATTACATTATATTCTCTAGAGCAGGGGTGTCCAAGCTCATCATCAAGCTCTGCAGAAGCCTGATAATGATCCTGGTCATTTGAATCAGGTGTGTTGGAAGAGGGACACATCTAAAACCTGCAGGATAGTGGCCCTCGAGGACCAGGATTGGAGACCCCTGCTCTAGATATATTCAGTAAATAGGTGCATAATTCAGAAAGTAAATACACAAATATAAGAACATGTCAGATTTGGAGAGGGGGTGGGAATGAATAAGTTCAAAGTTTCGTCCCACTCCTTTTCAAACATAAAAATTTCAGTTTTTTAAGTTAGTCTTCTTTATGTGCTTCTGTGGTGGAATGCCAACCTGTTTTGTTTTTACTTGTTTATTATTATTTTGAACGTGAAAAAATATAATGAAACTGTCTACTGGCTCTAAAGTGAGATCACATGTTTGACACAGGCAGTGATGCTGGTTACAGATCTAGAATACCATTTGTACTTTCTATATAGTTTAAAGTGACAATGAAGGAGTCTTTTTTACAACATAGGATTTCACTGCAAAGCAAACTGCCAAGTTGTTACAGACATTATAAAAAGACAGAAGTAATTTTCTTTTGTGTAAAACTAGCTGTCATTTCAAGACCCAAGGTGTAAATGGATATGGGCTTATGTAACTTATGATTAATCAGATCTGTTTGATAACTTTCTAAATAAAAACTTGGTTTAAAGCCAGGTCTCAAACAAACAACTAAAGGCTTGAGAGCAAATTCAGCGTGGAAAAAATACCATCTGGTGTCAGCACAAATATTTCACAAGAGAAAAAAATATAAAGGTTTTTGTCCATTAAAACATCCTGAGATCCCTTGACCACTCAGACCCTGTCTCCATAATGAGGCCCTGATCCAGGACGGGAGGTTGGGCCTTGTCTTCTCTCCTGTTGGTGGTTTTCATGGAAAAGGTGTTGAGGCTCAGCTGAGGTCAGAGGGATATTGTGCATGGTGACCAGAGGGTGATGTCTCTGCTTTATGCATACACCTTCTGGTGCCATCATGCAGGTACCTCCGGGATGCACTTGAGTGGTTTGCAGCTGAGTGTGAAGCAGCATGGGTCATGGGTCTCTCACAGGAAAGGATGGCACACCTCATCAAAATAAGGTTAGAGACTCTACCCCAAGTGGACGAGTCTAAGTTTCTCAGGGTCTTTTTCATGACTAAGGGAAGAAAAGATCATGAACTCAACAACAGACCGCAACTGCACCAGTAATACATTGTACCGGCCTGTAGTTGTGAAGTCAGTTTATCATGAACAACCTTCTTCTCACCTATGGTCATGAAGGGTGATGCGGATACAAGAGGCAGAAACCCCTTCACCAGGTGGGCCTCACTCTGCGTGACAGGGTGAGCAGCTCAGTCAGTCAGGAGTAGAGGTACTGCTCTTCGGGACTGAGAGGAGCCAGTTGATTTGGATCAGATCTAGATGATGCCCCTTGGTCACCTTCCATTGGGGGTTTACCAGGCACAGCTAACTGAGCATAGACCCAGTGGACTGCCCAGGACCCACTCGAGCAGGGGTCCTCAACCCTGGTCCTCGAGAGCCACAATCCAGCATGTTTTAGATGTATCCCTCTTCCAACACACCTGATTCAAATGATCAGCTCATCATCAAGCTCTGCAGAAGCCTGATAACGATCTTGATCATTTGAATCAGGTGTGTTGGAAGAGGGACACATCTAAAACATGCAGGATAGTGGCCCTCGAGGACCAGGATTTCCCACCCCTGCCATGGGGTGATCTGGAAGAAGTTGTTGGGGATGGGGTGTTTGGGCCTCCTTGCTCGCCCTCTTGTCACCATGACCCTGATGGACTTGGAGGAATAGAGGATGGATGATCTAATTAAAATGATCAGAGGAAATTGGAAATAAAGTCCTGCCACTAACTGAACCCAGCCTCAGTCCAAGGTTTGTTACCTTCTGAAGTTGAGGTGAATGAAGGTAAATCACATTTTTCCTTGTGTCAATCTGTGAAAACATCTATCAGTTACCAGGACTGTAATTTTACATTTATGCACAACTAAACATTATCTGTTATTTAGACCAAGAAGACACCATTAGATGGCAGTGAAGCATTGTGAAGGAGGTGCAGGCATCCCTCACTGAAAATAATGTACATTTCCACCACAGGCTGTATTTCCACACACTCATGTATCAATTTCAATCAGAAGAGTTTAGAAGTTACAGAAACATATCCTGTTAGGTCTGAGTCTAACTTAATGAAATGTTTTCAAACCCACAGTTTAGTTTCTACACAGCCTCTGACTGTTTTATAAATGCCATGGCAAGTAAGTAAAATCAATCTACTTAAATAACCTACATAAATAAATTGAAAACATTAATAAATAGTGCTGTCTTTAGTGTGTTCTCCTTTGTCTTGTTTTTCAGTTGTTTTTCATACTGAACTCACATCAAGTCGAGTCCCATGAGGACAAGCATTAAAGACTTGATTTTGACGTTTGATGTATAGTGTCGAATGCAGCGTGGTTTTTTTTTTATTCTTACAAGTTTCAACAGATTGTATGAGTTCAAATGAAAAAAAAAAAAGTTCACGGTAGTCCTTCTGTTTTCACAGGTCTACATCTTGCCATGCAACATAACTTACATTCCTCAGCACAGTTTGAGATGCAGCATTGCATGCCACCGTCCTGCGTTCACACTTTCATACCTCGCCAGACAACATAAGTTTACAGAGTTTACAGGTGTTACTAGTGGAGTACATGTACAGAAAAATCAGACAGAGGAGTGGAGGTTACAAGCTGCAGCAAAGTTGTTTTCTCTTTCGTCTTTCATTACCTTCATCATCAGGTTGAAGCTTGCAGCCATTGGCAGTTTGCAGTTGGATCAACTGCAGTTCTTCTAGTAAGTATCTCTGTTGTGTTATATGTGAAAGGCTTCATGCATTAACTGTTCAACTTGTCAGCACTCACTCACCCTTTTTTAAAATGTTGTTTTAGGAAGTGCTAGCTACTCGTCTGATTGGTAGAGTATTAGGGCCCAATATTGATAGACAATAATAATAAGATGTAATAGAGGTTGGAATTGGTAAATACTGTGGCTTCCTCTCATTTAATGCAAAACTTCTGACAACTCTTTTTATATGGTAAATGGAGTACATTTATAGAGCACTTTCTTTACCTTAGCTAGGTCCCAAAGCACTTTACAAGCGCAATGGCTACTGAGCTGCCATGCAAGCGCTAGCCACCACTGGGATCAACTTAGGATTCAGTGGACAGGAAGAGCCAGGAATCAAACCCACAATCTCACGATTCATGGGCGACCCGCTCTACCAGCTGAGCCTGTTTTTTTGGATTTTGCCTAATGTAAATTGGTTTGTTGTCACTTCCTATTGATAGAGCCAGTGTAAACACATCAGCAGAATGAAATAAGCAGTTCAGAATAGCTGCTGAAAATTTTTTTGCAATGTGATGATGTAGCTCACAGGTGTCAAAGTGGTGCCATGGAGGACCAGGACCCTGTAGGTTTTCATTCCAACCGGTTCTCAGCAGCTGGTCTCAAGGATTAGCTCCTTTCCTCTAACTGAAGGAGGTGCTGATCATTAAAATCACCTGCTTCAGGAGTCGGTGGGAAAGAAAACCTGCAGGGTCTCAGGACTCCATGGGACCACTCTGACACCTGTGACATAGGTTAGTGCACAAAAACATCTAGGGTAATCGTATGGAAAGATCATGGTCTGGATTAAAAATAATTACTTCCAGGTACAGGGTAATTCTACTAACATAAACACGTGGTTGTGGTTATGAAATGGTCACAGATGTTAACAAAACAAACAAACAAAAAAAGCAATGCTGAGCATCTGAAAGAAAGTGGTAAATTTCTATGTGTCAGGAAACCAGGCAAGGAACAAGAACCTAAACACTGAGGCAGGTGCAGACAGGTTAAAGCAGGTTTTAATTTCAGGCAGAGGTCTTCAAAAAATCAGAAGGCAAAATGGCAAGGTCACAAGGCAGGCAGGGTTTCAAAAACAACAAGGCAAGACTATGACTATGACATAGAACATGAACAAAAGGTTAGATCATGAGCTAAGGCTACAAACAAACTGGAAACAAGATAAGACACACAGGGGGAATTTGTGATTGACAACAGGTGGGCAAGACAATCAGGAAAAGCTGTGGCAGACAAGACGATCACAACAGGTGTGACAAGACAAGGGCAGGAAGTGAAACTTGGATAAACACACAAGGGAAAAGACAACAAAATAAAACAGGAAGCACAAGACATGGGAAGACACAGACGGAGGAATCAACCATAGAAACTAGAAAACAAGAAAGAAGAGTAAATACAGAAAAACCAAATACAAGAAACCATGACAAAAACCAAAACAAACTAAAAATACACAGAATCATGACACAATGTTTTGTCAACCCATTCGTCCACCGTGACCTCCTCCCTACAGTCACCTTCTCCCTTGTCATGAGAGGAGAGTTCAAATGTGTATTTGAAGCATATTTGGTCGTTTCTAGTTGTAAAAAGTGAACAGGTTTTCTTTTGTGCAGCAATCATGGAAGCTGTTGCTGCTGTTGCTGCTGTCACTGGTATTGGAGGTGCAGTTGCTGGCTTGCTTCCAACACATCGCCAGTGCACCATTGAGCTTTCCAATGAGTGTCGGGATTACACTCTTTGCAACCCCAGGTAACTGTGTGTTTTTGTGCTTTCTATTAAACCAATGTCCTCAAAAATCATCCGATAATCAATATTTCTGTGTGTCCCCTGTGCACAGACACCACATCAAGAGTGGAAGATGTCAGTCACCATTACCGACCCTAATTGGTCCTTCCAGATCTGGGGGCGTGCTGTTCATCAAGACTCCTCACGCAGCACGTGGATCTGTTGGTGTTTTCACTTATGATCTCCTGCACAATTGTACAAACAAAGCCACTGAGAAAATAGCCGTCATGTTCTCTGTGCCCTACGACTTCAACTGGTACTCAAACTGGTACGCAGTGGGAATCTTTGACAAGAACAAAGAGTGTGATTATGATCTTTATTGTGAAATGTATTACAAGACAAACAGATCATTTATCAGGGGTAAAGCCAAAGGCCCCGCTCTGCATCACAGGGGTGATCATATTAAGATCTCTGCAACAATGTCAGACACCTACCAACCTGTCATGAAGCTGGACATCCAGGAGAAATAGTAAGTCAGAGTTGATTCTCAATCAGCAGAAATACTGAACAATCAGTTCAGTATTTTCCTTCAGTGCTAAAGATTATATGAGAAGCTGAGATTGTGGCAGGTCACAGGGACCTGTTGGGATTATAACACATGCACACCCCCAAGGACAAACATGCTGATCAACACACACAGTGCCAAATGCCCTCTTATGGTTTGTAATCAATGTTTGTCATGTAACTGGAGGCTTATGTTTGCTGAGGTTTTTTTTTTTAACCCATAATTGAGCTCCTGCCCCTGCCCTCGTTCAACATGGTAGGTGTGACTCCTGTTGCTGTATCTGATTTCTGTTTGACTTACTTATGCCAAGTCAACACTGGTGATTTAGCAGGGACTTAATGATCTGCCTTCAGTAGCTACAAAGGTTTGCAGCTGTTCAGTGACACTGAAATCTCTGTTATTTGTTGTTGGGCCCCTATTGAACCCAACTATACATGCTGGTTTTGTTACTTCCCCAGCGCAAAGAAGTAAACCTAACCTAAATAAGCTGGATTTGTTCTACTTCATTTGTGTTCTGTCAGACTTGTTAGAGTTACACTTGAGAATTGTTTGAATCGGTTCAACAACACACTGTAACAAATTGTCATGTAAATTAACAGTAAAATACTAGCAGCAGGGTTGCCAGTAGTTTACTGTTAATTTTACAGTTCTCCTACTGTAATCAACTCTAGAGTATGTTACTGTCATAATACCATGCACTGAATTACAGTACATTGCTGTATTTTCTTGATATTACAGTAAACTACTGGCAGCAGGGTTGCCAGTAAATTACCATTTTTCCTAGTTTGCTTACTGTAAACCTATTTACAGATTACTACTGTTATAATATCATGTAGTAAAACACTGTATAGTACTGTGTTTTGTTGAATTTACAGTATACTTGTAGCAGGGTCTACAAAATAGTTTTTCAAAACTTGCAAAACAATTTCACCATAAACCCAAATACAGTACCATGTAGTCATTTTTATAAAAAGAATATTACCATTGTCGGAAGTATTGATGACAGCCAATCACTAAGAAGAAAGCACTGGTTTTACTGTAACATTCATTAGCAATTTCAGCGTGATATATGAAACATATACTGAAGGACTTAGTTAACTAA
>OOFC01042348.1:14155-25717 GCA_900323345.1 Pseudochromis fuscus | reverse complement strand
CAATGAATGGCCTATTTTAAAACTGTTTTCATATATAAGGTGCATAGAATAGAAACTACTGTAGTGGCTGGGGTTGTGTTATCATCCATCTAGATGAAGCTGCGCTAAAGTCAGTCAGTCAAACTTTATTCATAGAAAACAAACCAATGTTCTGACAACTCCGTTCACTCCAAAACAAGCTAGTACATTCACAATACGGTACCGTACGTACCGGTAGCTCTTACCGATATTTGCGCCGCCTTCATTGAAAACAATGTATTTCCAACTTCATTTGTCACAGTTCAAAGCTACATGAGCAGCTGTTTTAATTTTTTCTCCGAGGTAACGTCAGTGACGTAGTATTATCTTTTACCAACAGCAAGGTACAACAGGTAGTGCAACTTTTTATCACGTAGTTAGTGCATTCATGCCATTTCGGGGTCTTTATACACACAAGTGGTGGGACTGGAATTTCCCCTTTACCGTTTTTACCGCTGTTACTTCGGCGACGCCCCCTGACTATATAAGGCGCATCGGATTATAAGGCGCACTGTTGGTTTTTGAGAAAATTAAAGGCTTTTAGGTGGAGCTTATAGTGTGGAAAATACAGTATCTAACTTTGGTACTGTGTTAGTATTTCCAGCAAAAACAGGATATGTAGGTGGAACAAGATGTGTGGAGCAATTTGATTGGCCCGTTGAAACACAACAAAACACCATAACTAGCTCGCTAACATTACTAAATAACATTAATACAGCATACTGTAGTGTGTCTCCACTGCACCTTTATAACACACCCTGTAGGTTGTAGCCAACACCAAACACAAACCTGCTAAACATCATTAACCCCCGACAAACATTTATTCATCGTCATTAAAAATCAACACTTTACGGTTTGTGATGATGTGATTTTCTGTCATACTAAGATCTACAGAGGTCAAACTTCGTGCAGGTCTTAGGTTGCTCTTGTAGGTTCCTCTGTGTCAAGTGTCCAAGAATAGTTTGCCAACTTTGACGTCCTGTCGTGTATGTTTATCTTTGGGAGACAGATGCTGTAGTGATTTAACTTTGATGTACAAATAACAACAAAGGGAATTTATTTATTTATTGCATCATTAAGTAAGTGAGCCGCACAACCAGTGATGTGATCTAAAAGGATTAAATCCATTTTTAATTTCAGGTAGACTTCAAAGTTATTAGTAACTGCTGTGAGTCAACTACACGTTGAAGACAAAAATGAACAGTAACTTGGTTCTACTAACAAGCCACAGCCTGCTACACTGCAGAGCTCTGATGTTGTCCAAAAACCATTACAAACACACCAGTGAACCAAACCATTACCCTGACTGACATGATTCTTCATCGCCATTATTATGGACACTAGAGGCTGTCATGTTTCATTGGAAATTCAACCTGTCATTCAAACACAGAAATATATGAAATATTGAATCTGTAGTTGTCTGGTTTTATATTTTAGTTTTCTCTAATTGTATAGTTAATTTCTACCAATTTTTTAAAAAACATTTGTCTCCATAAACTGTATATAACACATGGATGTAGTCACCGTGATGTTATGTGTTGGTCATTTTATTACATCACAAAGAAATGATGAGTCCTCATTTCAGTAAACAGTTTGAAATGTTAGGGCTAAGAGAAAGAAACAGCCTTTTTCAGTCGCACTGTGTTAGTACAGTGTGACCAGGGGCTTCAGGGACAGTAGGGGCAGTAAACTGCTGTGAGTTTGGGGCATATACGTCAGGTCAAGTCCACTGTATACTCTGACTGTGTATAAGAGACGAACATAGCCGCTGTGATGTCACCCGTTCATTTGTGAGCTCACATTTAGAGGCCATTTGAATGTTGCCATGTTGGTTTTTTGGAGCCAGAAGTGACCATATTTGGATAAGAAGGGAGGAGGGAGGAGGCGGGTCTATCCCTTGAACCTGGGGTCACTGTCCAATGTGTTTGAGTCTTGACTTCATCGGTGAAGGAGCCTCCAAACCACCTGTAAATCACTGGAGACCAGACCTGTCAATCACACTAACCACGCCCCTAAATCTTCCTCTTTCTACTTAGTATTGAAATCACTGAGAAGAGTTGACTTGAGCTGATGACATCATCTGACTTATAGGAAAAAAAAATACTATTTAATGATTGAAAATGACCACTTTTGAATTGAAGTCAGTTGGAGCCAGAGTTTTTAGAAGTCTAGTGGCCATCAGTGATACTGCATGTTGTTGCACTTCTACATAGACTTCACTTTTGAGACTATGTCCATCTTTAATGTACAGTCTATGGTACCAATGTATTTTATGAAGAGGACTACTGTACTACTGCAGCTCACGAGGTCAATAAGTCCTTCTATACAACATCCTTCTGAAGAATTTTGCAGAACTTCAGTAATGTGTGTATCTGCACATCAGTGAAGGCGCCAAAGATGGATTTTTGTAATTGTCACACTTTTTCTCAGGTTTTTCTATGGTTATAAAAAATAATAACAATAACAACAGACTTCAACATGATCCACATTCACTACGAGCAAAGACATGGAATAAAAAAAAATATCCCACTTTTAATCCAGACATATTTCACCTCATTCTGATATATTGTTATGAAGTGAATTCAATTCAAGATGAAAGTAATTATATCTATTATACTCAAACAAAATGTTGTAAACCTTTGGCCATGCTAATCACATCTTCTTTTATTCCGACTGAAGACTCTACTTAGCTGTTTCTTTCCTTTCATATTTTTATATGCTTATTATCTAATTTTCTTTTGAAGGCCTTGATTATTCCCTGTCTGAAAATGAACAATAATTGCTGCCCTACTGCTTACAAAGTCTGCTGAACAGAGGAATAAAAGAGTAGTCTTTTCAATGGTCAATCAGCAAAGAAGTACATTAATCATTATCTTACATTACAGTTTCTTGTTTTGTGCATGAAACATGGTTCTGGAAAAATTAAAATGTCTTTTACCCTCCCAATTATGCATGAGATTTGTATGGTTACTCTGAAACATAATATGAACAACAAGCATAAAATAGAATTTACAAAGAGGCGAGAGCTTTGATCACATACTGTATGCCTTGAGGAGTCTTGCCTGAGAGTCTTTGATGTGAATCAGTGCATGAAAGACAGGTCCAATTGGCCTGGGGTCACCCTCAAATTTGCACTCTTTAATCATGTGTTCCATGTCAGGTGTATGAAAAAACGGTCCCTCGTGGCTTATGATTTTTTTATTTTTTTTTAACAACATCGCATGAGGCAAATTTTCCTCCTAGAATTAAGAGCGTGAAACCGTTTGCTGTCCTTTAAATATGGTTTTAGTTACTGCACAAAACACTGCATGCTGTGAAAGACACTACAGAGGACGGAGGCAGGAAGGGAAGAAAAGCCCAAACAGTTGTTGTGTTAATACCTTGATAAACAGTGGGATTGTGGCACCTAATTACCATCAGATGGATGGAACGGAAAGGTCAGTCGTAGCCTTTTTCAGCCACACAACCAAAGCAGCTCTTGGGATTTCAATATTGGTCCGTCCATCCCTCAGTCCAGCATTTCTGCTCCACGATAAAGTATCACACAAGGTGAATAGATTAGACGGATTTCCATGATATTTGGTTTTCGGCATTCGTGGCCCACAGAGAATAAATTCTAATGTCTTCTCCTCCTGACATTTCTATTAAGCTTCCAGCAGGTTAAAATTCACACTCTGAGTTTATTACTAACATTGTTTACTGATGCTGTAATGGTAAGTAATACTGGAATACTAATGTGCTAAAGAGTTTGATGTAATGTAGATCATGCTACAACTGAAGAACAACATACACTTGTAGCAGCAATGTGCTGTTTATCAGGTAGGTGTCCACATGAAATGGAAAATGTCTTAATCATTTTAGATCACAGTACTGGTTGTACTGGTTGTAATGTTAAGATTAAATAATAATAAAAAAAATCAGTTTCAACCAAATTTAACCAATAGTATCATCCACCTATCATCAATCTGCTGTTAGCGACACAGTTCAGATTACCACCAGAAAACACTGACAGAGAGTAGTAGCAGCTGTAGTAGTAATCAGTAGTTTGTTGGAACAGTATTGTTAGTTAGTATGTACAACTAAACCTATCTAGTAACATGGTACGCAGGTTATCAAGTAATGTTAGTTGAAAGAGATGTATTACTGGTTTTCAGGGAAGTTTAAATCAGTCTTATACACCCTCAGAACATGTCTGTGAAGTTTCTTGGTGAGATTTCACTTTGATCCTGTATTTTAGTCCTTTCTGCCTCAAAAACGCTCTGTGACAGGTCCATAACGAATGGGCTGATTTTCAGTTCCTGTACCTTTAAGGCGCTCCCCTCTGTTGCTCTGTACTAACATAAGGATGCCGTCGCTGTAACCAAGAAACCACCGTTATGCGAGAAATCAAAAATGAGATTAATCCACTCCTCTATGAGCCTGTGTAATGAAATGTGTGGTTTTACAACTAAAACCAAGTTTTGGCTGCACTCATGTCCAACCAAACTTCTCTTGTGACGGAGAAATCCAAGAAGGTGGATCCTAGGCTTCTGACGCTGTGGGAGATCACGTGGGGTACTGTGGAGGGATTGGCTAATGCAGCGTCTGTCAGACCCTGTCAGACGCCGTCTACTGTACTGTTACGTCACAATATATCAGAATCCAGAACAGCTCCTTTTACCTCAGGTAATTCTCTTCAAGCAGCTCACGCAACAATGAGATGGTTTTAAAATCTCACAGTCTGTGGACTTGGAGGCAGCCACATACCAATCAGTACATACAAAAAACTTTAAAAAGTAGATTTTCCATAATATGTCCCCTTTAGGTGAGCTTTGGTGTTTCATTTTATTTCAATGGTCCAGTAAAATTACTCCAAATATTTAGTTCCACCTACATATCCTGTTTTGCCAAAAATACGTCACAACACCAAAGTTAGAGTTTCAGGTGGACTTTAAAGTACGTAAATGTGGCATTTTTATCGCACCATTAGTAACTTCAGCACCACTAACACACTTATAAAGACAGAAACTGCTCACACTGCATTGGGGGATAAACCTGATGATACATTTCTGGTCTTCAAAAGGCCTCATTTTACTGCATCCTTCGTGTAGTCATACCCAGTACCATCCATAATTTTATATATGGAAGAGGACTGTGTTAGGTAAAGTACACTCACTGCCCAGTGTACTTTGCGGATGGTCAATGGCTAGCACCACAGTTCAACCCAGCATTCAAGCAGAGATTATGCCTCAGTAATATGACAATGTACCTTACATACCTGGTGATAAACAATAGCTGCCGCTCTCTGGGAAGCTACAGTTTTACCTGAACCAAAGAGGTTATGTTTCTGTCCGTCCATCATTTAGCTGCATTATGGAAAAACTATAGATCTTAATAATTCCATTTGAGAATAACGATTGCTTAAGAAACAAATGGTTACATTTTGGCCAATATCATTGGATTATACCTATGCAATGGTTAGCGCTCTGTGAGTGTTTGTTTATTTAAATAATGTCATAATTTAAAGCAGAAAATGGGAACTGGCTAATCGCTGGAATACATTTTTCTTCCATGGAGACATTACAGAGCCAGATAAAGGAAGTTGAAATTGGGAAACATATGATTAGTTGATGCTTCATAATTTGTGTGCTGAAAAATGTTGAAACAAGCTCACCTTGGATTTGTAGCCTAGCAAGCAGCAACAACTACTAGGTATCATTTGTAGCTTCATATCACTATTGAAAATGAGGTTGTAGCCACTTGCTTTTCCACTGGTGGTCTGAATGCATCATAAGATTTCAGAGAACAGGAAGTCCCCAGAGGATGATGCTCTCCAGGGATATTCTGTTTCCTGGTTAGCGCTTAGCTTGATCACCACACCCTGAATAAGCAAGGCTAGGCAGCTTAATGAGAGCAGACCTAGTGTGTGGTCATTGTGACTTTGGGTCATTCAGACTATAGCTACCTCACCTCCACTGCAGTGTATACGAGGGGGGAGGTAAGTTCGTCCTGTGATGGACTAGTGCAGGTTGTACCTTTCCTTTCTACCAGTGCTAGCTGATTGAGGCAGCTCTGCGATGTGCTCTGGAAAACAAGCATTTCAGCTGTGTGTCCAAGTAATGGAGACATGAGACCAGAAAGTAGATCTGCATGGAAGAGAAACAATAAACTCACCATCAGATTCCTGGTGGTTTAGCCTGCTCAAGTTTCCTCGATCTTTATTCGACCTTGCTTTGTAAGTGGTGACAGTTTTTCCCATGTTTCTGATTGGTGTTGATTGTGATTTTGTGACTTTTATGAGAAGTAGAAGACGCTCCAGCCCCAAATATACAGTAAATGTATCAGGAGTTTATTTCCTCCTAGTATCTTTTCACGATTTTTGAATATAGTCCTAGTTTATAATGAAAAACTTACATATGGAAGCTTAATCTTGACATGGCGAATGCAAATTGTTATCTGTCCACAAATTAAATTCTGTTGCTCCCGCTGTAGAGACATCCCTGTGTGATTTAATAGGGTCTTCTTATTTCTATATGGAGATAGAATTGGAAGACAAATAGGATTTAAGGAAACATATTACCTCTTGTCCCTCTCTGAATACAAAGGGCAGACCTCAGTGCTATCACAAAGAAAACAGCTTAGCAGCAGTGCATTTGTTTTCCCATTCAGAGAGAGAAGCACTTTGTCTTTCCAATCGTTACCTGTCTGTGAATCAGTTGCTCCATTATGGAGGGCCTAAAGAGGGAGGTGCTGTCTAGGGCTAAATTGCAATTAGTCGGCCTGCAAGTGAGGCTGGCACCAGTTAACTTGGGATATTGGAGTGCAAGGGCCCCGTAATCAGGCTTTGGTCATGTAGAACAATGCATAAAATTAAATTGACATTAATGAATAATTGTATAATGAAAATGGACGAGTAGAGTTAATTGCATGTTACAGTGAGTGTAATGCCCAGATAACCTTGTGTCTAATGCTATTCTTAGTCTGACTGCCAAGGCTCTCACCGTGGCTCCTCTCGGCGGGAAGTCATTAAAGCCAGGGAGTAGATAATGCCAGTGTGCCGAAAACCCAGAGTAGCTACAATCTTGCAAAGACTTTCTTTCACGGGCTTTTTTTTCCCTAAGTGGGCTATGCTGAAGTCATTTGTACACAGTCTGAATGAAATTAAAGGTCACCAGTGCTACGCATCTATGTCTGGATGGGCTTTTAGAGTGGGGCCCACTCACTACGGGGGCTGTCACACGCTAGAATGAACACCTTGAGCTGACTGGAGGATATTTGCCACAGATGAGGAGGAACTTGAGTGACAGCCGCTTCGACTAATTCATAAATCTAACTCATGTTGAACCACGCTGTCTATTTAAAAATTATTCCAACAATTAGATGCTTTGTTCAGAATTTCTGTCACCGTTCTTAGTGATGAAATGTCACTGATTTTTCAGCAACATTAAACATCTGATGTGGTATTATCTGTATCCATACCGATGATCTCCAATCAGGATGTGAGGAAACCGGATGGGGGCGGGGACTAATAATTTTATGTTGTATAAAATTGTATTTATTTTATTTTTGACAAATGTTTACTTCATACTATTTAACACCTCTTGAAAGTTTTTAGGTGTAATGAGGAGAATTATTTTGTTAGTTTTTTCTTCCTTGTCTATTTTCTTATTCGTAGGCCACAACATTTTTATGTTTTACCAATAATTTGAGCTGAAGTTTCCAGAAAGGAACGAAGTATTTTGTTATGAATATTACACTTTTTCTGTTTTGTTCTGTTTTTTTTTTGTTTTGTTTTTAACTAACCTATAAATTTGTAATAGGCTATGTTCAGACTATAGGCTAAAGTGACCCAAATCTGATTTTTTTCGCCCCTTTTCATGACAGTCTGAACAACACAGATCGGATTTTTTCAAGTGCGACCCAGGCCACTTGGATATGTGGTCCTAAATCAGACACGTATCCGATCTTTTGCCATGCGACTTCTGTCTGAACGGCCAGGTCGCATTTATCCGACCTGCACGTCACAGTACGCGACAAACTTAATCTAATTTAATGTACGTAACTCCGTATCATTAAAGCCTCTCACATCACTATCCCACCACTCCTGGCTGTGTTTCTCTGGATGGATGTTGCTGCCACTGCCCCACAAAACACCATGGCCAAAAACTTGACTCTCTTCCTTTTCAACCTTCTTCTTAAAATCAGGTTGTACATGTGTTTGCTCCGGTTGGACAACAAGAATCGTAAAATACGCTGCACCGTTATCGTCCATGTTTTTATCCGCAAACACTGAAGCGCGCTCGCTGCATGACGTCATTATGTCCTCTTCTGCGCATGCGGGACACTTGTTTCGTATTGAAGTTCACACAGGAGATCACATACAAGTCGCATTTAATTGGAAATGTGAACAAACTCACAAAAAAATTGGATTTCACAAAAAAATCTGAATTGAACATTAAGCCCTGCAGTGTGAACGTAGCCTTATTGTACTCACTAGAAAGCTCTCAGGGAGAATAAATGCTGAATCCAGCTGTACTGATGTGAAGCTAGCAATTAGCCACTCCCCATTTTTCTACTTTAAATTATGTCAATCAAAACAAACAAACAAATAAAACCAGGTGTGATGCTGCTATAGACTGAAGAGTGTTAGCACATTACAGAAAAACCTATAAAGAGATCGTCATATTTTATTTTTTTAATTGAGAGATTTGATATGATCCAAGGAGATCAGACATGGATTATGCTTTAGCAGAGGATTGTGCTCTCAGAGTTATAAATGGAGACTAAAGGTTCTAATGATTAATACATAATACATTATTGAATTTGAACTTTGGTGAATAAAAGTTACTAAAAATCCAGTTTTATCTCATTATAAGCCACAGACATATGGAGGCAGTAATGATGGGTCACAGTTAGAGGCGATGTTAAATTCAAAAAACAAGCTACCACTGGCAGAACTGCTTAAAAATGAAAATGTAATAACAATAATTAATAATAACATTTATGATCAATTATGAGCAAAATATCTGCCTCCATTTATTTTGCATTGAGGTGACATAAAAGCCCAAGGCAGAGAAAAAACTGCTCCACACTGAGAGTACGTCCCAGCAGCAGCAGCAGCCTCCCACAGGGAAATTCAGTGAAAAGAACAGCAATGTATCAATTTACTTGCTGCTAATTTACCATTGTCTCAGCTCATTAGGTTGAAATGCATCACTAACATCACATTAACACAGAACCATCCAATAAATAAAGCTAAGGAAGCAACATCACAGTGATTTACCTGATTGTTTTTGGTAATCACTGATTTGTTTTCCTTTTGTATTAATGTACTAAATGCATGCTATCCAATAAGTGATCTAATAAGTGGACCTTGGAAGAAATGGAAATGGTAAACCATTAAGGGAGTGTATATTTTAAAAGCACATTCATTTATTTTCCACTCCACACTAATCCACTTGTTTTGCCATATTCCAAATGTTTGCTGTTACAGATAAGTATAAGATAGACTGACAATGAAAGGACAACATGAGCTCCAGAAATAAACCTTCATCTTAAATGTTGTTACCAGCCTTTGAAAGGATACTTGCTGGGTTATTTATTTCTATTTGTCTACTGATTATTTTGAAAATGCAAAACTACTTTCTCTGCCTTGGTGAGTTAGCATTTTTTTAGTAGTTTGCAGTTGGTTTACAGTTTTTTCAACCCAAGCATCCACTCCCTTTCAAGATTTGAAAGGTCCGCGTTAGGTGTTAGCGAACCAGGGCATTGTTATGTAAAGTCGGCTACAGGAACAAGACATCCATGAAGCAGGATGGAGATCAAAGTACTGTTGGAGTGAGGAAGTTAGCCGCCTACCAGAGCTAAGCAAAGGTGAGAATCTCAAGAAAGAACTGCCCAGCAAGCTGTCCACAGCAGAGGATCTGGAGACTGCTAAGCTCATGGCTACCCAGCAGAGAAGAGGAGGCAAGGAGTTCTTCACCAACCCAGCCAAAGTCTACTCTCAGTGGTAGGGTAACAGGGTGACAGCAGACCCACCCAGGCTGACACTGAACAATACTGGAAGAGTGTCTGGGAGAAGGACGTGACGCGTAACAACAATGCCCAGTGGTTGACTGCCCTCCAGGCAAAACTCAGCAACCTCCAAGAACAAGCTCCAGTGGTCATCACTACAGCAGATATCCAGGCTAAACTGTCTAAAATGAAGAGGTGGACAGCACCAGGGCCTGACATGATTCAGGCCTACTGGCTAAAGAAGCTAACCACACTCCATGATGATCAAGGGACCAATGCCATCAAACTACCGACTTATAACACGCCTTAGTACTACATGGAAGCTCCTGTCAGGCATCATAGCAGCTAAGATGAGTAAGCACATGGATCAATACATGAGCAAAGCACAGAAAGGAATTGACAATAACACCAGAGGAGCCAAGCACCAACTACTGATCGACGAGACTGTAAGACCAGGAACACCAACCTGTGCGTGGCCTGGATTGACTACAAGAAAGCCTATGACTCAATGATGCACATGTGGATACTTGAGTGTCTGAAGCTGTACAACATCAACAGGACACTAAGAGGATTCACCCAGAACTCGATGAAGCTGTGGAAAACAACTGTGGGGGCCAACTCAAAGCCAGTGGCACAGGTGAGCATGAAATGCAGCATATACCAAGGAGATGCTCTGTCCCCTCTGCTGTTCTGCATAGGCCTGAACCCGCTCAGCCAGATCATCAACAAGAGGGGCTTTGGCTACCGATTACAAAGTGGAACGTCCATCAACCACCTCCTGTACATGGATGATATCAAGCTGTATGCCTAGAATGAGCATGACATCAACTCACTTCACCTCACAAGGATCTACAGCAATGACATGAGATGGCAATGACGTGTAAGACAGCTACGAGAGCCAAGTACCTGCAGAGGGTGACGCAAGTCCTGAAAAGTCAGCTGAATGGCAAAAATAAGATCCAGGGCAGTAACACCCATGCACTTCCAATAATCAGATACACCACTTGCATAATATCCTGGCCACTGGAAGAGATCCCAGCAACAGACATCAAGACAAGGAAGCTCTTCACAATGTATGGAGGGTTTCATCCTAAAGGCCAATTCATACTTTCCGCAAAGGGTTCGCACGCCACTAGTGGACAACCAACGCACTCTGCGGATGCACTCAATTCCTGCTTCATTTTGGCAGCTTGCTAGTGCGCCTGGCAGAAGCGCAGCAGAGGATACAAGTGTGTCCTTGTATTCCCTCAAAGACATGTTGTAAAGGTTTTGGTACGAGCGAACCTCCTCACAAAGTCTCTCCTCGAAGGGGTCCATGTTGATATGCTGGCGCAAGTGCAGTGCAGTTGCTTGTATTGATTTTCCCACATGCACAGTTGCTCGCGCCCGCTGTGCCCAGGCGACGTGGTCACATTTTTTGAGCTGTACCCAGACGGCTTCGCGCCTGTCCATGCCTATCCACTCAAGTGCTTGCTGACGTATTCGAGATGACGAGATTTACGTCACGCGGACCCTCGCGCACCAACGCACCCATGCGGATGCGCAAAGTAA
>OOFC01042348.1:0-14135 GCA_900323345.1 Pseudochromis fuscus | reverse complement strand
CAGACATCAAGACAAGGAAGCTCTTCACAATGTATGGAGGGTTTCATCCTAAAGGCCAATTCATACTTTCCGCAAAGGGTTCGCACGCCACTAGTGGACAACCAACGCGCTCTGCGGATGCACTCAATTCATGCTTTATTGTGGCAGCTTGCTAGTGCGCCTGGCAGAAGCGCCGCGTGTGTCCTTGTATTCCCTCAAAGACATGTTGTAAAGGTTTTGGTACCAGCGAACCTCCTCACAAAGTCTCTCCTCGAAGGGGTCCATGTTGATATGCTGGCGCAAGTGCAGTGCAGTTGACGTGCAGCGACGTGGTCACATTTTTTGAGCTGTACCCAGACGGCTTCGCGCCTGTCCGCGCCTATCCACTCAAGAGCTTGCTGACATATTCGAGATGACGAGATTTACGTCATGCGGACCCTCGCGCACCAACGCACCCATGCGGATGCGCAAAGTAAGAATTGGCCTTAAGTCCAGCAACTGAGCGTATCGTTGGTGATGCACGCACATTTTAAACTACCATAACTACGTGATGGTTTATCAGAAAAATTCCAACAGTTTCTGAAAGCTAAGAAGCTTCATAGGCTGTATGAGGTTATTACGGTAATTTTATTGGCCCTGGTGCAGCAGGCCTGTGAACCAGGCTCTTTGTTTGAGAGTCACATACACACAGTGGGAGGTGGAGAGAAGGAGCAGAGAGGAGAGATGGAGAGAAAAAAGACAGCAGAGATTTTTAATTATTATCAAAAACGTCCAAAACAAAGTCCTCCTGTATGATCAGGACACCAGTGATGGCTTTGAGTGTGAAGGAGAAGCCAAAGAATCAACTGTTTGGCAAGAAAGGTAACAGAGCAGTTTTATTTCCACGTTGTACGAGTCTCTCTGTATGAGTGAAGTTTTTTCTGTCCAGTTTATACTTTGTGTTGTTTGGTTTAAGTTATTGTATGAGTAAACAGACATTTGTGTTGATAGTTTTTTAGAGTAGTGTACCAAGTCAGTAACTTTGCACAATGCACGCATATTTTGGCACCATCTTTGGTTTTGCTTAACAAGTCATGTTTGCATGTGTGTGTCAGCAGTATGCCATGCCTTGTTTGTACTATATAGTGTGTGTGTCTAGCTGAATATTTGTCTCCATCACTTTCAGTTTGTCTTGTGATGAGGAGCTGAGAGGGAGAGGAAGAGGAAGACAGAGATCTAGTAGTAATGCTGGAGGTTCTGGGCAGACTAGAGAGGACCAAAGCCGTTCTCTTGTTTGGTATAGCTTATCAAGTCATGTTTGCATGGATATGTTAGCACAGTATACCATGCAGTGTTTGACTATAAAGTGTGTGTGATGAGCTGGATATTTTCCTCCATCACTTTCAGTTTGTCTTGTGATGAGGAGACAGTGGCCGTTTCTCACTTCAAAGTACACTAACTTGTACTCGTGTACTTGGTGAGAATGTACCTGCAAGTTGGACTCTGAAGTACAGACTTGCAGGAAGGCGAGAACACACCAAGGCTAAAGTGCAATTGGTATACCAGCATACTTGTTGACGTCACATCTCCGCTTGCTGTTGCGAAATGGGTTATTTGGCTTCCCCAAGTCCAGACAAGTCTGGTCTGATGCAGGCTCTATAATGAGGGAGGAGCGAGAACACATCCGGGTATTTCATGCGTTCTCGGCCAGATGTGTACTTTGAATTGGAACAGTACTAGGTCTCCGACTGATGACGTTTCATGAGTACGTGAGAATGTAAGTACGGACAAGTACGCATATTGAAAAACGGTCGGTGTGCGGACAGTGACTTTGGGTTCAAAGGTTAGACCCACCTCTTCACTCCTCCCTTCATATCCAAATATGGTCACTTCTGGTTCCAAACACCAGTGGTGTGGTCAAATGCTGGATCTGGGGTTCAAGAGGTTACAGAGGTTACGGGTGGTGTTAGGCTGTGATTATGTAACCAGCACCAAGGTCATGCTGAGTCGACTAAACTGGTGATCTGTACAAGATCGACTAATGTACGCATTATTGTCTTTCCTTAAAAATATTATAGCTTCAAAGCGGCTTGAAATTCTGTACCAAAACCTCTTATTTAGCAATGACAAGCACAATCATTACACCAGACATGCCATGGCAAGAAAATTTGTTTTACCAAAAGTAAGATCAAACAGCATTAAGAGAACGTTCACAAATAAAGCAATGCATGCTTGGACCATGCTACCAGAAATAATAACACTGGAAGAAAAAAATATATATATATCACTAATGAAACAATTTTTATCAACTAAAATGCACTGAAATTAAATGAACTCTGGTTGGAGGTATAGGACATATTTGTACAATTGTGTTAAAATATATTTTACTATGTATTTTGTATGTTGTAATGTATCATTTTGTATTTTATGAATCATTTTATTGGACCCCAGGAGGAATAGCGACAGTTCAGCTGTGCTAATGGGGATCCCATCAATAAACAAACAACCAACATTCAACGTTCAAATGCCAGATGTTCACAAACCTCCACAAACCAATAGGTGACATCATGCTTGCAGTATGGTTGTTGGTTTGTTTGTATGTATGTTCATAAAAACAAGTGTTTGGACGAGTGGATAACAATGTTTTGTCCTTATTTGTCTATATTTCAACATGTATAAAAGAAATAACCTCACATAACCTTACTTTAGAGCTACATTGATTCAGTCAAAAGCCATTTAAGGAGCCAAAGATGCTTTTTACATAAGTAGTATCAATCCCTTGATGTCGCTGTATTTAGTTTCACATCTCCATGCTCTTAAAGACTTGTGTCTACTGTGGCCTAGATAGACTTACCCAGTTATCTCAATCTCACCCTTTTCTAGAGGTTTACATTTCACTGGAATGGCTTTTAGGCCATGCTGGGAGAGATCACAAACTGCTGTTAGATTACACACATTAACCTGCATTTTGATAGTGCACACAGATATATGGCGGCGTGATGTAACGTTTTTCTGTCTTATCACAGGCGCTTGAGCGTTCAGCCTCGTGTCCTGTACTATAGTTTCATTACAGATGGTGGTGACGAGGTCGTGGTTCCTGGAACAAGCCCTATCTTGTACGGTTTTACAGTTGCCTTGTTTCATTGGTAAATGTGTGAGAAGTGGGAATGTCACACTGCAGGAAGTGGGGCAATTAATCTGCTGAACCCCCCACACACCCTTTCCCACATTCTTCACTACTACCCACTAACCAGAAGTTTCCCAAAGTGGAGTCCCGGGAGGATTTCCAGTGGCTGTTTCACTGGGAGGAGGATTTTGATGCGGTGATTTGAGACATGCTTCAGTTGGACTGCTGTCATCTGTGCAAACCCTTCACCACACAAGTCAAAAGTTTCAATATATAGATTTAAACACTCCTAACGTACACACCTCTCATAACAAATTGCTATAATGCCACAAAAGAAAAAAACAAAAATACAAATACCGTATTTTCCGGACTATAAGCTGCTACTTTTTCTGACGCTTTAACCCTGTGACTTAAACACCAGTGTGGGTCATGTATCGGCGGCACAAAGCTCGTTAGCTTTTTACAAGCTAGCAAGCTCCGTGCTGCCGATACATTTAGCCTCGTCACATCAGACCCGGTCAGAGTGGACCACATGAAACTGTTCGAATAAATTCAATAGCGGCTTATAGACAGGTGCGCTCAATAGTCCAGAAAATACGGTACTAATGACAGTAATTGCATTCGCCCAGGACAGTTTGTTTGGATTACTCAAACAGTGTATGTATGTATGGATGTTTCAGGGGTACAACAACACATTGTCCACATTAACTAAACATCTGAAAGTTGGACATCTGTGATGTATTTTAGATGGATACTGGACATGTATGTGTACATGTGGACTGTATGGATGAAGCTAACACAACGTCGCCTCTTGCTTTGTGGACTCACATTGTGAAGCCAGGAGTTTGCTATTTGAATGTGGATGTGTCTTTGTTTGAAGCCAGAAGTGACCATATTTGGATATGAAGGGAGGAGTGTGGAGGCAACCTTTGAACCTGAGGCTTGATTTCAGCATCAGTAATAACTGGAGACCAAACCTGTCAATCAACTTAACCACGCCCCTAAATCTTCCCCTACTATTGATGATGTTTTGTTTTGTTTACTTTGACTCGATGCTTCATGACTGAAAATAAGGTTTGGAGCCAGCATCTAGCATCATCCCTGTCTACTGTCTGTGGTTATATATGAGATGAGTGGAGTTTAACATCACATAAGGGAAGACAGCTGTCCGCAGCATTCACAATGTTGTTCTCACCTGGAATCTATGGAGAAATCGTCACATTAGCAACATGTAAATATTTCTTTATCACTTGAGAGAAGCATGTTAGAGTCTCTCACAACAGTTGTTCAGAAACCACGTTATGGTCTTTGAGTTTTCCTTATTTCACACTGTGTTTCACAATCTGCGTCCTCCCTTGTGTGTTTTCTGTTACTTCCTGTTTTATTTTGTAGAGTTCCTTCCCTTGTGCATCTCCTTAGTTTCAGTTCCTGTCTCTGTCCTGTTCCATCTCTTTTTGATTATTGGCCTCACCTCAACTACTTACACCTGTGTCTGGTGTCCCCATGTGTATTTAATCAGTGTGTCCTCCTCTTGTCTTTGTTGGTTCGTCTGTTTGCTCTTGTGTCTTCATTATGGATTACATTGGTTTTTGTTTTCTCGTTTGCATTTATCATCGTTTGGATTATTTTCCTTGTTTGGATTTACTCTTCGTTGGACGTTGTGATTCATCCTGCTCATGAAATGCAGCACCTTTTGTCCCCTTTTCTTTCATTAAATCTTTTACTTGAACTTGTGAGTCAGTTTATTTGCTTTTGGATTTTTCCTTCGTCATACGGCAAACCAGGCGTACTTACCAAATGATAAATGCAGAGTTTAGTTCTAACAAAGAAAAAAATAAATATGAATATAATCTACTAATAAAAATATGTAAATAGTTAGCAAAAATACTGAACTAAGTGAATAAATTATAATTAATTTGCAGCTAGCTCTAAACAATGGCTTAAATGTTGAATGAAAAATAATAAATATCTACTGGAATTGCACAAATTATGGCCAGGGCCTTTATTTACCTAACCTGCAGAAGGTAATAGGTCTCTGTTTGAGGCCAGCTGGGATTAGAGGCAGGATGTTAAATCTAATTTCCTCTGTTTGATGAGTTCAATTTGTCATCATTTAATATGAAGTCATATTTTGAGCCTTCAAATGGGATCAGCAGCAGAGTGGATCCAAACATCAAAGTTGCTACATTACCCTGTTAATATGATCTCAACACTTTCTTGAACCATTTCAAAGTAAAAGCCCACTTCTATTATTTAAATGGCCAGAAACTCTTCATCTCTTAACCAGGCTTTTAATGTGAAATGTTTGCAGCCACATTGTGTTTGACTCCTTCACTCCTGCCATTAATTAAAGTGAGTTGTATTTGTGAATTTACAGTGTGAGCAGACACACAATAAGGAGGATTTTGCATCAACTGTTTAATGCTGCTTTACTGAAAATTTGTGTGCATGGACCATTAAAACAATCGATAAAAGGCCTAAAGGTCAGTCCTGCTTTAGTTCCTGACCTTGAGGTCCTGCTTTGATGAGTCATGATCCAGTTTCAGGACCAGTGTGTGTTGCACATTTCCATTTCATTCATGCAAATGTGAGTTTGAGGGTAGTTTTGAGGGCTGAACAGCCTGTTTTTGCCCCACACCGTCCCTAACAACCTGACTTGGTCTTGTGCACCAGTGATAACATCAGTTGGCAGATTTATTAGATTTTACCGCCTCATTGTTTGAGCTCCAGCTCTGGGTCAAAGCAGAGCTTCCCCCTGCAGAGCCATGCCCCTGTAGTGTTTCCCACCAGAGTTTACATGGCAGTGAATCAAACTGATTGACAGCTGCATGTGAGCATTAAACCTGTTTTCGAATGCTGCCGTTATTTAATATTGGAATATAAACGCACTGATGGAGACTTTTCTCAACAAGCTGTAGACTGTGTGTGAGAGAAGAGTCCCTCATGCTGTATTTCATCTATTTTTGAAGCTGTTATCAGGTGGCTACTGTACATCAAAGTGGGCCCACTACTGCTCCTTAGATTGACTGCCCGCTGGTGTCCACGTTGTTTTTAATGGGGTCCTCACAGCAGGCAGCAATACAAGCATTTGTGTTGGCTTGGCCCTCCTTCTTGACTACCCAGTGCTCCCTGTGCTCCACTTCTGTAACTAAGAGAATACAGACGGGGTTTCCTCCCGTCCTCAGGGGCTGTGTGTTGGTTTGATCAGCAGTGTTGAACATGTCTAGGTCACAGCCGAGCGAAATCAAACCCTGACACTCGTGTGATTTCAATGCAACTGAATGAAAACACATGTATGAAATATTAGGGCTAAGAAAATGAAGCAGTCCCTCTTCAGTCACATTGTGTTAGCACAGTGTAGCTACAGGCTTCAGACTCAGTGGGGGCAGTAAACTGCTGGGAGTTTTGGGGCACACACTTTGATTCAGCCCACTGTACACTCTTCACTGCCCTGAGCCCATTTTCTGAATGTCTCTATTTATACCACATACTGTGTGCAGCGTGATGTCACCCGTTGGTTTGCATTTTGAAACCAGGACTGTGGTATTTCAGTGTTGCCATGTTGGAGTCCAAAGTGACCATATTTGGACATGAAGGGAGGAGTGAGGAGGTGGGTCTGACCTTTGACCCAGAGAACATTGGCCAATGTGTATGAGACTTAAGTTTGAATTGATTGACAATCAAACTGACCACGCCCCTAAATAGTCGTACTTCATGATAAATGATTTTCAGATGGACCACATCACTGAGAAGAAGGTTTGACTTTAGCTGATGACATCAGAATGACTTGTGAAAAAAACTTATTGACTGAGTATTTCAGGATTGAAAATGAATTAAAGTCAACTGAAGCTGTCAACTGTTTTGTGGACCCAGCATCTAGTGGCCATCAGTGGTATTGTACTTTTTTGTACGTCAGTATTGGCTTCACTGTTGAGACCCTGTGTCTAGGTCTAACTCTTTTTATTTACACAGTCCATGATTCTGTTTCTAATAATCTGAATGAAAATCTGTTTGAAATCCAAACTGACCAAGTGATTAAATTGTTAATGTCAACCTGTAATTTCAATGTGTATCAAATAAATTTAAAAAGTCAAGACAGCGCTTCATAAGTACAAAAAAAAAAATCTTTTGCATCACACTGGTGCTCGGGGCTATGCCGGCTTACCTGTCTGAAAGGGAGCAATGAATAATTTGATCACATTTTTCATCTCACTCGAGTGCTGAACAAACAGGAATCTGTGATTAACAGTTTTAATTAGGATTCTAACTTGACAAATTCTTACAGCCTCGCAACGTGCCTAAGATGAATAAATCACTGGCCTGGGATCATCAAGCTGCCTCCTAAGTGAATGTGCCTCGAGATTACTTTGTGATTCCACAAACTGTGAGTCAGCCAAGGCTGAGTGTGTGTAACTAATCCTCTTCCCACCACACATGTCAGGTGGAGGAAGTTTATGTCCGCTCAATGAGCTGACTACCCCGCTCAGGTATTGGACACCCATGTTTTTTTTTTTCAGCGCTTCGTCTTTGAGTCTTGAAAGGTGGATGTCAAAACTGAGGGGAGGTGGTGTTTCTGAGCCTCATGGTGTGTCAGATGTCAGCACACCTGGCCTGTGAAGGGACTGTAAAAATAGTGGTCTGAAATTATGTTTAGCAGTTAGTTTTTGTTGGACGGTTCCTTTACAGGTTCAAACTGATCAGTGGAAAAATTAAAAAAAAATCTGTCTTTATCATTTATTATTTTATCAGAGAAGACGCTGAGCAAAACCTTCAGTCTGCAGCTTTTAATTAGAGGTAAACCTCTTTGTTAAAACTAGTGCTTATTGTTTATGTATCTCTGAGGTTCACACTGAAGTATCAATGTAATTAAAATAGATTTTCATTTACCAAACAGAAGAAAGGCAAACTTTGACAATATCAAGACTATAATTGGGTTGAAATATCTGTGGTGGCAAACACCAAAATGGTATTTCCTCAGAGCCTTTATTTAGCTCAACTGTAGAAAGTAACAGGTCTCTGTTTTGAGGACTTTATTTTTAATTTCTTTTTTCATTGGTAGACTTGGTGATATTTTAGTACTAAGTTTTGCTTTAAATAAAATCAGGAGTGGAGTAGATCAAAACATTAAAATGACAAGATTATATTTTTAATACCAAATACTCCAGAGTGTCAGTAGAGAGAAACATTTTCTTTCTTAACAAGGCTTTTATTGTGAAACATTTCTGACAAATCATATGCACCAACAGCCAAACGTGGATGTGATTGACTAAAACACTGGTACACCCACAGTAACTGAACTATAATGAACGGCACCTTTTCCCAAGAAAAAAGTGTTGAAAATATCCTGTTTGTATTTTTGAATTTATTAAAGTAAAGCAGTGGAAAACCCTCTGGTACGCACATTATATGACAGCCACTCTTGTTTTTCCCCAGCTAAATATGGAGCCAGCTTTTATTAGTTTGTATTGATCATGTCCTTATCCATTATGATTTTAATTAAGTACCTATTTTTACTGGAGGAAATATGACATCCATTATTGTAACCATGACAACAAAGAGCTGTTATTTTAACTGAAACCCAGATCTTTACTAAACCTAACCAAGTTGTTTTTGTGCCTAAAACTAATCGAGTTGAAAAATGTTTGTTCTTCTTTGGACCATCATATCACATCTCTGCGCTGGAGGACTTGTTGAAAAATGTACTAATTATCCCAGTGGAAAGTGAATTACAAGTACGACTCGCACTGATCTATTCTGCCTCATTTCTCACCTTCTTTTTACAGCATTTGACCAAAATCTGGAGCAGTAATTGAGACTATTTGTTGATGTGGATGTCATTGAACTCATTCATTTCTAAAACTTTAGCCCTATTTTCATCCTACACACAAAACTGAATTTCTGTCTCTAGTACATGGCTCAAGAGAAAACTTTGCTCATAGTCTCTTAAACCATTATAATAATTTAATTTATTAACCTTTTGTTAACTTTGATTTACAAACAGTGGTGTCTTCAGATGATGTCACAAGATTGGGTTTATCATTGATAAAAATAGAGATAAACCAGTGGTTCCAGACAACTTCCCTGTGGGACGCCAGGATGTACCAAGTTACAACTTATGGCGCTTTTCCACTGGTACCTGCTCGCCTCGCCTCGCTGTGGTTGTGTTTCTGTTACAGAAAACAGTCACTCCTCCGTGTAGCCAGTCGTCAGGTGAAGGAGCAGGAAGTTGATGAAGTAATCTTCAGAATAACTGTTGTGGTGTCACAGGAAGCAGTTTGAAGATTGTTTCAGGCGAGAAATTAGTTGTTTTTACTTAAAATATGTTGTTAATTCATCAAGTTAGAGCCTGGTTAAAAACTTGCTCCAATGTTTTTGGAGATATGAGCTCTCGCCACGACCTCCGTCAGCTGTTTGACCGACCGGGCGCTCAGAGCTGATGTTTTTTTCAGCTGACGTTTTTAAATAAAAATGTTAACGTTGCACTAAAGCCTGTTATTGTAGATTGAACCGATCTATTTAGTGGTTTTCCTCACGTAGTAGAAACGTGTTATCCTGACTATAACCCTGCAGACTGTCCGCTTGCAGGAACAAATGTTTCTGTGCTGAGCAGTGATGATGCAATGACGCAGTGATGATTCCGACCAATGAGATTTTAGTACCTGCTCCTACCTGACCGGGTACTTTTTTTGGATCTGCAGGAGAAGAGGTGCTAAAAAGTCGTACCAGGTACCAAGCTCCAGGTACTTTTTGCAGTGGAAAGGAGACACAAACCGAGGCGAGTAGGTACCAGTGGAAAAACGCCATCAGAGACTTTTAGACTTTCATCTCAGTTAGACATCTTCTCATATAACTAAAGGTCACTGGTTAAAATTCATTAAAGTGATGCTAAAAAACTAAAATATAGTTTCCCAGAAAAATCCTGAAGGCTGATTGGACGACTACTGGCACCTAAAAAGGATTTCATCTTTTTTTCAGTCAATGATGCTGTATTCAACTTGTTCAGTCTCTGACCTAAATTCATCAAATTTACACAATATCTTGTACTAGATTCACTTTCTACTATTTTCCTTTAAGCACTAGTCAAGGTATTTCTCACACTGCATCAAATTTAAATTTATTGCCAGAAAAAGTGGTGCGCAGTAATTTTGCAGCAGCAATTTGGTTCGAGTTATGGATGGAGATACACACCATCCCTCAACCACCTCGCACCGCCCTGATGCCAAATTTAAACATCAGTAATGTGCACCGGTGTCTGAAATCCCATTGTGAAATGTTAAATTTAAATCTTGATGATATGCATCGTAACTATTGTAATCAGACATCCCGAGCTTCGCCTCCATTATTAATTGTCCAAAGCGTAATGATTTATTGTAGTCCTGCAGAAGGATTATTAATTTTCTGGTTGATTATACCTGTGGGCGGCAACAACACTGTTCTGCATATAAGCATCTGCTAAATGAAAAAGTATTCTTCACATGGAAACGATGTCCTTGGAGAAACAACAGCTCATTTTTACTTTAATCAAACATATGTAAAAGTGCTGTTGATTAAAGGTGCTGTGGCGTGCATTCAGAGGGGAAATATGTAATGAACATCACCTGATGATTTTCTTTGTTCAGACTTGTAATTGTTTATGCAGTTAAGTTCAGGTAACTCTTGTTCCTTTTGAACCATTTGCACGATGTAACTTGGCAAAGCGCTTCAGCCGTGCATCCCATAACTGCACCTGCACCGCAACCAAAACATGCAGCTCCCCCCCGGTTTACATGGCACCGGTGTGACACTGGTGGTTTACATTCCAGAGGAATGGCGGAGAGTGACAGGAGTGTGTGTACAATACAAAAACGCTTCCAGCCAGGCAAGTCTGGGGACGCCCGGGCTGCGAAACAGCAGGCCAAGTTCAAACTCCCCTTCAAGAAATCGCTGGGATCTCAACACTTAGAGGAATGCACAGGTGCAGACACTCAGCAGCAGACGATCCCGGCAAACACTTGATCAATTTGACACTTTGCAGGGCCGGGGCCAGTGGCAAGTTCCTGTGGGATTGTGATCGGACCCTGTGCAACAAAGGAAAGAAGTCCACTGAGCTGTTTTTTTTTTTTCCCTGCCTCCGGTCTTGCAGTATCCTGGCCTAGTAAATCCATCCACACTCTCCTGCTCATTTACAGCGACACAGCTGATGGTTGTGTAATAACACTTTTACTCTGATAAGCTTGGCATGGTTATCCGGTGGCATATTAATCTATCCATGTCCAATTAATCAATGCCGGATCACATGTTGATGCTCTTAGCTGCAGGCTTCCACTTACATTTAGTGATATCAGGGTCACCTTCCTATAGAACGGACCTCGCTGAATATATTTCTTTGCTGGCAAATAGTTGTTTTTGCAGCTGAAGTTTGAGTGTTAGAGACAGGCTCGATCAGTCAGGAGGGAATCTATGAAGAGCTCTATTTGCTGCTTCACTGATCACAAGAGATATTACTGTCCATCAAACAACATTTCCCATGACTTTCATTAACTGAATTAGATTAAATATTCCAATTAAAGAGCTTCACTCAAAAAATTAGAAAGAATGATGTCGTATTTTAACGATGCTGATTAGGAGTGTTGCTTAACATCTTATCCTAAATCAGACAATAGTAAATCTGACACCCAGGTGCTGAGGAGGGAAGGCAGCACGCCGCTCACCCCCATCCTCTCCGGCCACTAAGAAGGAGAGGCAGATTAATTAACAGACCTTTGCAGCCAATGAAGACAGGTGGCAATAATCCTGACAAGAGACAGATCTGAAGCCCCTCATACAAAACCAATTTCAACCGCGCTCCATTTTTCAAAAGCTCATCAGGGTGAAGAACGACAGAGTTGAACCCGTGTGGCTGCAGAATTTGTTTCTCTCTGATTGCCTTGTCAGGATATCTTATCCGATGGCAGATGACCAAAACCCCACCCTTCACAGACAAACTCTCCCTCTTTCTGTCTCTCTCTGACACACACACTGTTCCACACAATGCATCCTCTGTCCCCCCCCACAGACACACACACACACACACACACACACCATGCACATGCTCTCTAACACTTCCACACAAGGACGGCTGCAATTGACCATTCGCCAAGTTGCCATAGATGCGCCTCACACAGATAATCTGCTATTTATTAGGATGTCAGGGGCAGATTCATCACTTCAAATTAATAATAGAGACAGACAGACGACAAAAAGGTTTCCCATACCTGCAGCTTCACTGACTGAACTATCGCATGGGTTTTATTAGCTATTACTACCAAATGAAGACAACATTAGCTTCATTACATGTTTGAGTAAATGTGTCTTTTTCCTAATTCTTAATGAAAAAACCTTGTAAAAGGTTATTAAAAACTTTTTAAGAGTATCTAACTTTGTGATGTATTTCCAGCATAAACAGGATATGAAGGCGGGACAAAACATTTACAGCAACTTGATTTGATAAGTGCAACACAACAAAACATTATAGCTAGCTAGCTACTACATACTGTAGCATCTGTCCAAACAGAAGTCACTACACGTGCTGCACTTTCTTTATCGTAAAACTGAACACAGCTACTTTAGGTCGTAGCCGATGCTAAAAACAAACTCCTCCAGATGTTTGTTTATCGTCTCCTAGCAACCAAACCACGATGTGTTCAATGACATTCTGTAAAAACTCTGTAACAAGTTGTATTTAATTGAACCATTTGTAACTCAACTATCATCAGACTCAAACTTTTGATTACACTGATTCATTTTTGTAAGTTATTTTGGCTAACGTTGTTACGAAGAGTAAGAGCAGAGATGTGATCTAAAAGGATGATACCAACATCGACTTGAAATCTGAGACTATTTTAAGTACAGAGAAAAACGTCACCGTAAATATACGTTGTCATCCCCATTCTCAAACACAGCTTTAATGTTACAGAGGAAAGGCTTTAAGGAACAGATACTCAGCTTTTAAATCTCAGGTACCAGAGTGTTAAATTCCCCAAATTCAACAAAGAGCAGGACCATCATGTTATTAAAACTCATCACACAAGATCCCCTCCTCTGATCTTGGGTTTTACCCTGTAGTCCTCATAAAAGAAAAAAAACAACACTGTTTTGTACCTTAATGTTACTAAAACACAGACAGACAGAACCAAAGACATAACCTACTTGCTAACCCTTGGCCTTGGGAGTATCCCTGGGTTGGGTTACTACTAGTTACTTGCTGACATTAGAACTGATGTTACAAGTCTTTAGTATCGCCAGTACTCCTTACTACAGCCATCACTTCAGCCTAAGCAGAAATCTAAGGATGGCATTATGGTACATGTGATGGTTCAAGGTGGCTCCTAAATACACCGGATATGTAAAAGTTCACAGGAAACAGCAGCAGCACAAACTAGTTTCCACAGAGAGCTCTGATTCCCACCATTTATCTTGGTTATTGTCTTCGGCACAATGAGGTTATTTATCTGGACAGAATGGACCCCACTTGGTTTGCAGCAATGCAATCACCAGCACATTATAGTAATGCTACTATCCATTGGCAATTAGTACATAATAATGTGCCGCGCTTGCATTAATGTGATTGAGCGCGTCTGTTAGGGGTGTGCATACATAACATCCTTTGCTTTCCTTTTCCCTTTCGCCTCTCTGGCTAACCTTTCTCCAGAGAGCTCAGTGGTCGATGATAGGATCCACCCTGACTGTCCAAACAGCGCTCCCTCAGGGACATTAATTTCCAACCAGTCCCACGAGTGAGTCAAAAGAGAGAAAGCTCACTAAGCATGAAGATTAGGGAGTGGGAATCACACTTCTCTATTAAAAAAAGTCTCCTTTTTCCCAGGGAGAAAGTATAATGGCAAATTAATTTCCCAGAGATTAATGTACAAGGTAAATATTTTAGTACGAGTACTTATCTTCTGAAAAGTCAGAGGATGGACTCCCCCTTTGCTCCCTTCCCCCTCCTCAGTTTTCTCCCAGTGTGTGTTGAAACAGCTTAGATGCATAAGGAGTCTAATGAGAGAAGAGATTCCAAGCAGCCTGATGGCTC
>OOFC01042346.1:0-11257 GCA_900323345.1 Pseudochromis fuscus | reverse complement strand
GTGTGGGCAGGAGGACCGAGGAGCTCAGCCTGTCTCCATCCATCAGCGCCGCAGTCTGCTCAGCAAAGCGGCACCTCCACTGATGTATGAGAGGGCTGCCGGATGACTAACGAGCAGATACACATTGATGTCGACACACACACACACACACACTCATTAATTCCCCGAACCACTTGCATTTTTTCTTTGTTTCTCACACAGACACTCATAGACACAAGTATGCTCTCTAAAAGAAAACCAATCTTCTTTCTCACTCGATCCTCGTTCAACACACACACACACAAACACCTACTACCTACACACTTCCCGTGTGACCTGCTCGAATGTCACAGTATATTTGTCACTGCAGTCCGTTCTGATCTTGCACCTCGGCGCCGGCGACTTCTGACTGATGCAGACGACTTGTTTCCTGATGAAACCGAGCACCAAAGTCCCGATCGTTCATCACATCTGCGCTCGCTCTGACGCAGGCTAATTAGCTCACTTTTTCTTTACACATTTGGAAGTGTACTTAACGCAGGAAGGCTGGAGAGGAGAATGGTGATAATTGCACAAGTATTACTGGTGTAATTAAAAAGAAGTGAGATTTGAAGCTGCACACACAAATACACTGTGCTGCTTAGAATAACTTCAGGAGGAAAGGGGATTTTCTCATGATCTACTGTGCCTAAGGAGTGAAGCCTCATGCATTAATCATCAGTTTGAATGATACATTACACTCCCTCCTACCAAAAGTTTCTTGTAGCTCACAGCTAATGTGCTCAGCTTCAAACACCAGCAGGCAACAGTGGAGCTGAATGAAACACGACTTTCAAAACAGCCTTTGTTTGCAGCTGAATAATCACATAACAACAACTGAGCATCACAACGTTACCTGGGAACACTTGGTGAAAACAAAGTTAAATTAGTTGAAAATTAACTATGAAAATGTGTTATTCCTTTTAAAACAGTTGGCTTTATGGAGCGAAAGAAACACATGATTCAAAGACCATATGATGAAACATAAGGTCCTTGAACTGTACATTATTTTTAGAGATTTTAACTGTTGTTGTAATTTATACAGCTCTCAAACACTGAAAGTAACATTATTTTTATCCATACATTCATTTCCTGGCAGCGTTTTTAGCCGTGGAGTTTTTCTGGATACACATTTCTTGTATTCTTACTGGATCAGCCCAGGTGGTGTGTGGTGTACCAGCTCATTACTCCAGGGCTGGACAGGTCAGGGCTGCTTTTGAGGTGCTGCTTTTAACCTATAAAATTATAAATGGCATGGTGCCCTCATATCTGTCTGACCTGGTGAACCCCTCGGTGCCTGCTCAGGCACTTCACTCCCAGGGGACTGGTCCTTTGAGTGTCTCTGAGGTTAGATAGTAGACGGCAGCCTTTTCTTTCTATGCACCCTCACTATGGAACAGTCCACCTCCTGATAGTAGACAGGTAGTGTTCAGTTACTTAAAACAAAGCTTAAGACACACCTGTTTACTCTTGACATTGTTCGTACAGTGCGATGACCTTTTTAATGGTGTGTTGTGCTTATAGTGTTTTAATTATAATGGGCTGAAGTTTTAACCAGATACTGTTGCTATTTGCTACAGTGTTCAGTCGATAGCATCACTACAGCTGGATTATGCCTTGTACAATCGTACAGACACGCAAGCAGCTGAATGACTATTTAGTAGTTGAGTTCGTGCTACCTTTAAGATTTCCAACATGAATGTATCTGAAGGCAGTAAAACATAAAAGAGTAGAAAAGTTACATTGTATGGAATATAATGTAGGTTACATGTCTCTAATGATTCTCAATCATCCAGGTTAGGGTGCTCCTACTGGTACTTATACTCTAGAAGATATTTTCCCTCTTGAAGATGTCTCCTAGAATCGAAAACCAAAAACTCAACTGCAGAGAACTGTAACTCCTTTAAGAGAGATGTTCACATATATAGACAGAATATAATAAAGGTTGGATTTATAGACACTCCAAGTGCTTTACAGACACCATTATTCATTCATACTGTTGGTAGTAAGCTATGATAGTCACAGCTGCCCTGGGGCAGACTGACAGAGGCGTGGCTGCCAGTCTGCACCCACAGCCCCTCCGACCACCACCAAACCATTCATTCAACATTCGTACGAGGCAAAGACGGGTAAAGTGTCTTGCAACTGGGAGAAGCAGGAATCAAACCAGTGACTCTTTGGTTGGTAAACAGCCACAGGATCACCAAAGTGGAAAAAAGTGCAATACCCTCAACAGCCACTAGATGCTGGCTCAAAAAACACTGTGGCTCCAATTTACTTCAATTCAAAAATTGTCATTTTCAATCATGAACTAATCAGACAATACTTTTTTCCGACAAGTCATTCTGATGTCATTAACTAAATCATTTGATCACTAAGTAGATATTAGGCTTTAGAAATAGGAAGATTTAGGGGTGGGGGTAGTTTGATTGACAGGTCTGGTCTCCAATGATTTACAGGCGGCTTGGAGACACATTGACTGGTGAACTCCAGCCAGACCCGCCTCTTCACTCCTCCCCTCATATCCAAATATGGTCACTTCTGGCTCCAAACAACCAACATGGAGACATTCAAATGTAAAACTCCTGGCTTCAAAATGTGACTCCATAATCCGACATGACACACAATCGATGGTTTCAGCGAACACTTCACCACTGGGTTTACAAAGACAGTAACTCTGGGATGACCATGCAGCTGCCTGTAGGTCTAACTCTAAAGTTTGTTGACATCATCTTGACTTAAGTTATGTCTTCACTTCTATTTATGATTCACTGGACGTTTGTATATCTTGCATAAAGGTCTGTGGGTCATCTACGGTCTGTCTGGACGGGACTCACGTAAGTCCTGTTTTTTTTTTTTCATGTCAAATCAGGATACACAACCAGATGTTTGCTTTTCCTCCAAAACACATGGACTCAGCAAACTGTGTTTTCCTGCACAGAAAACCTTGAATGTTCCCTTCTTCACCTCGTCTTTATATCTCTGTCTGCTTTCATCTTTTATTGCTTCCTCTTCATCCACGCTTCCATCGTGCCAACCGGTGACCCGAACGCACAAATCCGCCGGGTCTGCGCTGTGTTACGTTGTCGGGTAAAGACATAAAATACACACACATGCTATCTTTATTAGGGTACCAACTCTGTATCTATTCATGCAAACACCGGAACACACCATGACAGTATTTATACACACATACACACACGCATCCCTCTTTTCTATTCTTTCTATCCAATGGGTGCTGAGCAATTTTCCAGCATTTTCCATTGGGTGCGAGCCAGCAGCCGTCCTCCCTACCTGGAAGTAACTCTCAACCTAAACACAGAGCCTCTTTTATGTGCTCAGGTGTCTCAAATGTCGCAGTGTTTTCAGGAAACAAAGTGCAGTCTCTTCAGGACGTCTTTGATGTCCTTCGGGTCGGAGGGCACTTTTCTTTTCTTTTTTTTTTGTGGATTGATGCACCTGCAGTTTGGCGGGAGGTGGAGTGAGCTCTGGACACAACAGGCTTTTCTGTTTGAGTTTGAATAAACTGATTCTCTGATTTCCACTCTCATGACGGACATGTTTGAAGTCCACAGGGTAGAAAACAATTAGTGTAATGAGCTGCGAAAATGGGGGGGTGGGAGTAGGGTTGGGTAACGAAATTCAGTTCCAAGTAGGAACTAAATTAAATTTAGTGAGTACCGGGTACCCATAAAAAAATTTTAATTTCGGTTCCGCTTATTGGTTCCTAAATGTGCTCATTTTACACAACGGCTGCATACAGACTTTAGATATCTGCCAGGACCTGTCTGTTACACGTCACATGACGCCGCATAGCAACAGGAAATGGACCGGGGAAGGTACGAACATAAATATACATTTGGCTTCCTGTTTTTTGTTTTTGGAATCAAAATAAGGAATCGTTAGGAACCGGACTCGATAAGCAGAACTGAAATGGGAATCGGATTCATAAAAATCCTAACGATACTCATCCCTATCAATAAGGTTCACAAAATGATGACACGTCTGTAATTTGCAGGAGGTTCAAATCTGGTGTCTGCGTTGTGATGACTGTTTTCCAGAGCTAAAGAAAATATAGAAATGGACAAAGCAACCAATCTCAAAAATGAAGCCAAGGCACAAGTGGAAAAAAGTGCAACACTCTCAATGACCACTAGAGGCTCCAAAAAACTCTGTCTCCAATTGACTTCAATTCAAAAATGGTTATTTTCAGTCATGTAGTATTCAGTCAACACATTTTTCCCACATGTAATTCTGATGTTATAACTACAGTTAATTCTTCTTCTTCTCCGTGATCTGGTCCATCTGATAATAATCATCTTTAATTAGACATTAGGTGAAATTATTCGAGAAGAGGAATATTTAGGGGCGTGGTTAGTTCGACCGACGACCCCCCAATGAGACCACCTCAGAAGTGAAGTTTCATACACATTCAAGGGTCAGAGCCACCTCCTCACTCCTCCCTTCATGCCCAAATATGGTCACTTCTGGCTCCAAACAACCAAACTCCTGACTTCAGTACGTAAATCCATTAACTAGCCAAAAAAGCAGAACATTGTTTGTTTTTTTTGTTGTTCGTTTGACAGTATCATCATGAAGACCCGACATGAATACGACAACTCCAGATTTTCCAGAAGGCAACAGGTGGAAACTACTGTAGCAGGCACTATTAACACATCAGTACAACTAAACATATCATATAGATCATTTAAATATGCTGTAAGGACGCGCTGTCCATCACTGTGAGTGCAACATGTCATTAAACGTGTCCTTTTCGAGCCAACAGTAGTGGAGAGTTGATGAGTAACAGATGCTGCACAAAGCTGAGTGGTTAAAGGATAACATGCAGTGAGGTGCACCATCAGAACAAGGTGCACATCCACATCGGGCTACGTTGATGTGCTACCTGTCGATGGACCAGAGCGACCCCGGGATCAATGGCTGACGCATTCAAACCCAGTCAATCACACACACACACACATTTCTGTAACCAGACTGAAAACAAAACATGAACACGTAAAGTAGTGCAAACAGCAGTGGTAAACACACACTTTCATACATCATCTTCACACTTGCACCAAAAAGTTGATCCAACAGTTGAAACATTACACCCGTGCACACAAGAAACACACATTCACAGAGAGGAATCATCTTCTGAGTATAGCACATAATGCAGACTGTGGCTGGAACCCATTTCAGGCAAATGTGATTAGTCCAACACACGCCATCTCATTAAGAGATTGAATCTTAATGCCAGCAGTGTTTCAGTGTGGGAGCATTATTTGGCAAGAAGCAAGCCCAGATGCTTATCAGTGTCTTGATTCATACTGCGGCCCATCAGGGATTCCTATATGGGGTGTATTATGCATAGACAGATTTCAACTTTCCATCACACACATGAAAACACGCACACACCCAACTGTGTGGATCCACACACACACACACACAGAGCAGCATCTGTTTCAACATAACTGCTTACTAATTAAACGATCAAAGGAAACTTTGCTTTTGTAAATCATGCGCTTAGTGTTGTTTGTGCGTTTGCTCATCACTCACCATGTGTGAATGTGTGACAAAGTGATGCTTCGTTACGAGCAAAGTATAGTGACTCAGTTTCAGAGCACATTGGGAACTTTATCTCATAACATTTGCACTTTAGTTGCACTGTAAAATTATTAAAAACCTAAAAAATATATATTCCAACAGAGGGAACACTAATAGTGAAATAGTGAAAAATAAGAAAATATCTATATAGACACTGTAATTTTTCATAATTAACAAATAGTTTGTAGCTTTAGTTTTACACAGACTGACAACGCAACCGGGTCTCAAAAATGAGGCTAAGTGCAATACTCTCAATGGCCACTAGATGCTGGCTCCAACTAGCCTCAACTAACTGGTTTATCTGGTTTTATCTGGTTAGTAGGAAAACTTCTATCTGGGTTTATCCAGTCCTTTTATCTTGATGGTGCTTCTCTTTTTATTTTTTTATTTATTTATTATGTTATCTTACTGTAAACTTGTATTATTTGATGATTTGCTTTTAGGATCCTTGTTTGTTGGCACTTTAGCCCTCTTGTACTTTATTGTGGACTTTTTAAGGTGCTATGATCCTGATTGTGCACACCTAAAAATGGTGCAACACCCTGGGAAATGTGCCATATTGGGCTATGTGCAATACTGTGCATCACTGTGCATCACTGCGACTGTGACCGTTTGACCTTCTTCTTTGCTATTATTATTATTTTGTGTATTATTTTGTGTAAATATGTGTGTATGCTCAACCCCTCTCAGTTTGTTTGTATATGTTACAGCAGCTCATGTAGCAATATTCTGATCCTGATCCTGAACTGACTTCAATTCAAAAACGGTCATTTTCACTCATAAAATACTTCAGTCAATATTTTTTTTCCCACAAGTCATTCTGATGTCCTTAACTAAATCATTTCATCACTGAGTTCTTATTAGGCTTCAAAAAGAGGAAGATTTAGGGGTGTGGTCAGTTTTAATTGACAGGTCTGGTCTCCATTGAGACTAGACCTGAACTCCATAGATACTGGGCAGAGTCGTCAGGTTAAAGGGGCAGATCCACCCCCTCAACCCCCATTTCATGTCCAAATATGGTCACTTCTGGCTTCAAACAACCAACTTAGCAAAACTCCTGCTTTTGACTTTTTAATAGTTTTTATTAAAGAATTCTTACACTTGCAAAAACAATAAAACTGATACATTCTCTGCTTTTGTTTGACATAATTTTTCAAGATAACTGTCAGTTCATTCATGTAAAATTACAAATCCACTCCTTCACTTTAATCCTTAGAAACGTATTCTTCGCTGTAAACTTGAATTTACTCGATTTTACTAGAATTTATTAAGTCGAGATCAGACGTTTATGAAAATAGGATTGAGATGGTATTTTAATGTGAAATACAATGAACTTTACTTTTTAAAAAAATGAAGTTTAATGATCATTTACAGTTAATATTAAATAAAAAGTAAATATTTTGTATGCTTTACAAAATTAAAAACAAATTCTATCAATAAACTTCCTTGTTACCAGTGGAAAAGTAATTGATCACAGGCTGATTAATGACCAAATATTTAATGTGCAGTGTAGTGGACGTGCTGTAAGTGAAACAGAGTGTGCAAATTGCATTGAAGTCGCTATATAGCAACACATGGTGCGTAGATTTGTCAATATGTGTGTGTGTGCTCATGGTCAAGATGTGGATATGTGCATCTTTATACGAGTAATGTCCAATTAAATCCAGACTTCAAAGTTTTACTTCAGCTTTGCATCAGATCTATTTAATCAATTCAGCTCCATCTATTAGGATCAGGGGCTAAAGTTCATATATGAGCAGCCAAAAGGTTTTGAACGTTTACTTCATCAAAGAGCAACAAGTTAATGACTTCAGACAAACATCTACAAGCTCCCTGGCTCTGGGAATGACAGCAGAGATTAGAGAGTCAGATACTGAAACAGGTCCTACTTTATATGGACTGATTTAAAAAAACAAGAGGCTTTTAAGTTGATCATTTACATATGAATTTTGAGGAAAGCTGGTTATTACCTCTGATGGATATCTAGTACTGCTGCTCCCACTGATCATCAACACCTCAGATGTTTGCAGCTGTCAGATGTTCTCAGCTTTTTTATTTTTCAGTGGCTATAACATCACGAGTTTAAATTTTACATTATTAATGATCTGTTGCTGTTTGAGTCTTTCTCCAGACATACTTCAGCTTAACGGAAAAGCTTCGCAAATAGAGTTTTTCCTCTCAGTACAAAGGCTCTCAGACCCCCAGTGTTTCTAAAGAGGACATATTATGCAAATGCCAAGCTTTAGATTTTTATGTCAAGAGCAGCTCTGAGTGAGAAAAACAACATTTTTCTTGATTAGCTTGAGCCAGAATTTGATCTGGACTACAAGAGTGGACAGAAAGCTTACATCACGCTGCCTCTGTTTGGAAAATGTAACTTACATTCGCTCCTTATTGTGCGACATTATGAAATATTCAGGGCAAGTATCCACTGGGAATGTTTGTTTTTCCCCTGGAAGAGCCCAGCAGTTCATTTTTGTAGCGTTTCCTCAAGTGCATATTGCTGCTCGGTTACAAAAACCACCTTGCATCACTTCCGCATTGCTTCATTGTTAACAAAGAGTCTCTTAGAAAAATTAGCAAAAAGAAAAAAAAACAATAGAGGAAAAAAAACAGGTCCACATTCCTCCACTGTCACTGTGTATTAAGTGACAGTCATAATCATTTCTCCTCTGCTGATATCGTAAGTCCCGCCTCCTTCTTGATTCTGATTGGTTGGGGAGATAGAAGTGACATTGATGAGCCCAGTGGTGTTTCAAAACATGTTTTCGAATACAGGTAAATGTCGAGGCCTGACAGGGTTATTCGCCCAAAGTGTTCAGTGCTGTAAATGTCCAACTCCATCGGGTTTGTATTGAAAACAGACGCTACAGGCACAAAAAAAAACACTCCCTCTGGACTCAGGCTCTTAGTCTTTCAATCATAAGCCGGATATAACATTTTACAGTATATGCCTATATTAATAGGTGTTTGTGTGGGAAATGCTCTGAAATGTGGAGACCACCTGCTGTCAGGAAACACCAAAGGTAGAGCTGCACTGTACAGGATCTCCCTGCACCAACAGTTATTTATAAACTGTAGTCAAAAAAAAAAAGAAAGAAACTGCATCCACTGGTTTCTGGTGACTTCTTCTTCCTGAGAGGTTGTCTTTCCTTTCAACGAAGAACTTTCTGTGACGCAAATTTTAAAAAAAGTAATTCATATGGTTCCTGCAGCAGATCGCCATATAAAGAAATTCAAACTTCGTGACATCACCAAGGCAGAGCAGTCGAAAAAAATGTTGGAAACAGTGTCTGAAACCTGCAGAGTTTTACTTCAAAATACCTTTAGCTCATTATTTGAATTATTAACCACATTTAATATGAACATCCAACATTTTAACACTGTATATATGACAGACAATAAATAAACTACTTGTACACCACTGCACAGCACCTTGGACAAATAGCTTGTTGTCTATTTTTGCAAATTACTTTGGCAACATGACACATTCAACGTCACGGCCTCAGCACAGATGACAAAATGCATCAAAGTGCAAGAAAAATGAGGAAATCCCCGGGAAGTATGCAAACGTAAGTGCAACATTTCTGTGATCAGCAATGTAATTTGCACTCGTATAAAAGCGCCTCCATTACCTCCAAATCACCAAGTCCAGATCAGGATGGCTGCAACAAAACAACGTGCAGCTCTAATCAAGTTTCCATACGTTTAATGTGACTCAACACAATAAAACTCTAAACATACTGAAGGTGTTTCTACATCCGTTAAGGTTTGTTTGGATTACACACATTTTCAGGTACTTATGTTATTTTTGCACTTATCTTCCACTTTTCATTTCCTTCCATCCTGACAATGTATGAACACAAAAACGCCTTCACGCTTTCTTTCAATTTGTCCAGAGGAGAGAGATTATTTTTCTAAATCTTTCCTAATCACACCCAAACAAACAAGTTTCAAACTTTTATCTAATTTCATGTGCGCAGCTGATCCAAACTCCTAAGTGTGGGAGGCTGCGGTGGTGAGCAGATGTAACAACTTAACCCCTGCGACCTCAGCTGTCCCGCCTGAGCAAATAAAACGTCAGCATCCGGCTTGGCGGCCCCTCCTCTGACAGCTCCACTTCCTTCTCACAGCGCTCCAACGGGACTCAGCTGGACGGAGACGGGATGTGGCGTTTGAATCTAACCATGCTGCCATCGGTGGGTGCACTGGTGTGTGTATGATGTACGTGTCATATACAGTCTTATGGATGCATAAACAATAAGAAAATGACATATTCTGTTCTAGTAACCACAGTTGTGATAATGCAGAGCCTGGTGTTGTACTGAATGTCAGCTCCCTGTTTAATAATCTGCTGCATATTCATGTATATAAATGTAATTATAAAAACACTCTCACGCAGCAGCTTTCTCCTCTGAAATATCCTCTGGAAAATTAAAACATGGCAGATGGAGTAAAAAGTGCCACATTCACAAGAGCCAAATTTAATCCACTCAGAATTTGATCCTTCAGATTACCAATGATCAAGCAGCTGTCTTTAAAGATCACGACTGTTGTGCATGGAAACAGTTTACAGTAATGTGTGTGTCACGCCGATGACAAGGCTCACCGGATCGCACACAACATTAAAGCAACACAACAACAAATCCTATTAGTTCCTCTAGATCCTGATGGACACAATCTGGGTGTCAAGCTCAGCCTGACTCTTAGTGATAATGTGCAAATTGGTTAATGGGAACTGCATGAAGAGAAAGGAAAAAGACTGAAATCTGAAATTTTGATCATGAAAGAAGTATTTCACACCAGAAAATAAAAAGCTGTGGTCAGCAGACGACTGGTTTCAATTAAAGAACCACAACACATCAGCTTTAAAACTGTCCCTCCTGGACTTTTCCCAGAGCTGCACTGCCCATCCAAACCAGCAATGAAAGACTCAAGATCATGCAACAGAGCAGTAGTTGATATCGAGCTTCCTTAAAGGACCCTACATTTGTTGGAGCTTCCAGCGCTGTGTAGAAATTTGGAGAAGCTCCTTTCCTACATAAAGAGTTGGCAATTACAATATTACATGGGTGTACTGTGTTGTGTCATTCAGGTCGTGTGTCCTCAGTGTTCGCTGCACTGAGGCTGCAGCAACAGGTGGTCACGTTCCAGAGAAATGAAGGAACTCAGTGATAAATCAAACAAAACGTGACGACATCAAGCCGATAACAGACACAGGCCTGACATCAAACAACTTTACATCATGAAAACAACAAAACACAAAGAGAAACCAAGTCAGAAGGTGTGTTTTGTATGTGTATCTGTGCATGTTTGTGTTGATGTGTATGGATGGTGGGTGGAGGGAGAAGAGATTATGTGAGTGAATAGTAAACCACATCCTCAAATCAGTTTGATACCATCGTGTGTGTGTGTGTGTGTGTGTGTGTGTGTGTGTGTGTGTGTGTGTGTGTGTGTGTGTGACATGACCCCAGCTGGTCATTACCATCTGATAAACAGCAAATACTAAGAAAAATATGTTTCGATATTAACTCCTGCATTAAAAATATTCATATTTTTACTACTTTCTGTTGTATAACTTCAACTTTTCTAGGTTGGGACACTGTTACTTGAAATGAATGGAAATGAGATAAGT
>OOFC01042345.1:0-15275 GCA_900323345.1 Pseudochromis fuscus | reverse complement strand
AAAAGTGAACACGTGCTTTAGTATCGCAGATGATGTTTCAGTAATAACATTATTTGCTCCCAAAGTGGAGCTTGTCAACCGTTATGTCGGAGTTTCGAGGCTGGTTTGAGGAAGACGCAGTTGGGTTTTTAACTCTATGTGATGGAGTGTTACCAGAAGGGTAAGACCGCACATGGCAGGAATCCAGACCCGCCAATGTAAAGTTGTTAGACTTGAAAATGGCAGGATCGAGGCGTTGTTACTTTGCTGAACACTGGGCATTTGTTAAAATACTTTGGTGGTATTGACGAGGATCTTTTGTAATCATAGAAATAATGAGTCGGAAGAAAAAGTCGTAACTTCATATAGAGGATGCTGGGGTTGATAGTCGGGAAAGTACTGTCATGAACGAAAATATGGACTAGACATATAACCGGTACAGTGGCAGTTAATCGAAGAGTGTACTTGTTTATACCTAGTACACTGGTAGTATAAAGTGTACATTTGTAAACTTAAAATGGCCTTTCTAGTACGCTAGGAGTACATGGTCCATAGTGTATTTGCTATACTTATATTCGCTTAATAACATGAACTTCAAGTACCGTATTTTCCGGACTATTGAGTGCACCTGTCTATAAGCCGCTATTGAATTTATTCCAACAGTTTCATGTGGTCCACTCTGACCGGGTCTGAAGTGATGAGGCTAAATGTATCGGCAGCACGGAGCTTGCTAGCTTGTAAAAAGCTAACGAGCTTCGTGCCGCTGATACATGAGCCACACCGGTGTTTAAGCCGCAGGGTTCAAAGCGTTGGAAAAAGTAGCAGCTTATAGTCCGGAAAATACGGTATATTACTTTTTGCTCAGTGTTGCTTGAATTAACAATGGTCAGTATCTTTCCTTAGCCATAGGTAAGTAGTTTTAGTTGCCTAAACTTTAATCAAACCAAACTTTACCCAAATGGTAGCAAGAAAAAAAAGTACTAAAAATATTTTTTATTTAGATCCAATTAATACAAAATGCAGTAAAAAGAAAAAAAGAAAGACGATAAAAACTACTAATTCACCCTTTACCTTTAAAATACCACTAATTTCTCACTGTCTAATGTGTTAATACAGAGGTTTCATACTGTTACTCCATGTTGTTGTGGTTAAGGGGAGTTTTTTGTGACGGTGAGTTGTCATTTTATCTCAGACACATTGTTCTGGGATTCAGATGCCTGGATATCCAACTCAGCATTTTGGATTTTACAGAGTTAGCACGCTAAGATGCTTGTGGTTACGATGCTAATGCTACCATCGGGGTGCATACACATTAACGCTTACTTGCCTTTTTTATAATGTTATTATTTCATAATTTACAATTAAAGCAAAGTACAACTCATCAACGTTCCTTGTTTTTATATTTTGTCAGAAACCAAACTTTTAGATAAAGTCCTGGCAAATGAGGAGTAAACTGAAAAGTCAAAGGATCGTCTCAGGTATCTGTCAGAGACCTGTTCTGAAACTGCACTTTTAACCAAAACAGTTCAACCTGCAGGGAGTGTTAAAGTCACACTGAAATAACATTTTGAGACTAAAACTTCTGTACCATGACATATTTCCAGGAAAAACAGGATATGTAGGCTGGATTGGAGGATTAAAACACAACAAAACATCATAGTAGGTAGCTAGCTGTTCCAAGATAACAGTACTATGCTTCACTTTCTTCTTCTTTTATTGTAAAACAAAACACAGCTACGGGAGGCAAATTATTGTCTCCTAGCAACCTAACTGAAGCCATGTTTAATGACATCTGTAAAAACTGTAACACAGTAACAAGTTGTTTCTAATCGAACCATTTGCAACTCGACTAACATCAGAATCAACATCAACACTTTGATACTGAACTAACCAATGATACTGTTCCAACAAACTACTGATTACTGCTACAAGTGGTAATTTGAACTGTGCTGCTAACAGCAGACTGACTGACCGGTGGATATAACGGTCATATTGGTTGAAATTTCTTTGGGCAAGATGGTGAAAATCACTGATATTGTTTCAAGCTTGATCTAAAAATCCCAATTACTTCTTTGTTTGAAAAAATAATACAACCTGCAATGTGTCCAACAACTTTAAAGGAAAAATTGATGTTTTTCAAAGCTTGAATGTCGGCATAAAATTCCTCCAATAAGTGTTAAAGTATTTCAGTCTGGACTAAAAAGTTTTGGACCAATCGGCCAACTGACCATCTGACTAACATCGCCTTCCCGCTGATGGATCTCCAATTTCACCAACATTCACATTACATCCCACTGACTCACAGAGGTGCAAACCCACTGCATCCTAAGCCGCACTGTTTGCACCAAAGATTGAGGCCACTACCACATTGCCTCCAGCACTAAAGCCACATTTAATTTGCAACCCCGGTTGACTTGGAGCTGTTAACATTTTTGGAAAGAGTCTAAAACTCCAAAGGAAAAAAAAAAAAGTCTTAGAAAAACAGTTTAATGTTTCTAATTTTTCTGCTTGCGAAAGAAAACTCTTCGAAGTTCATCCAGTGGGGTTTTGAACGGCTTTCGTCGGCCCCAGGGGTCACGGATTTTTCTCAGCCATCGGATCAGTCATCTAATCCTCCAATTGTAGTGAAATCAACAAAATTTGAGGTACAGTGTTTTCCCATGACTGCAGCAATTTTGACAGTTGCAGCTGTGAAGTAGGAGCGTCAGTGTTTGCCTTTGTAAGCGGATATTATTGGGGCAATTTGAATAACACACATATTTTAGAAGTAACACAAACTCTCGCAAAGGTGGAAACTACCAGAGTAAATATAGTTATTTCGATGTGGAGGTGGCAAAGGAGGTCATTTTTGCGTGTCCCTTCACTTTATGTGTGTGTGACCTTTTTAAGATCCAGCCAAACTGCTAAACACACTCCCTCTGTGCTTGTCATTTACAGGTTGGCTATCGACATCTTACAGTCTGACCTCAGGGGGGGGACGGCGATGCACACATGGCAGCGTCATACATGTGGGGTCTGCACACACACACTTACACACTCACGTAGAAGGCTTGAAGCTTATAGAGAAAGAACAAAGATGTAAACACTGCATTAGTGCCACGGCTCTCGCATGTGGAACCGATTTCTGCTGAAATGCTTTCAAAGATCGAGATGCTAGAATATCCTCCCATTGTGCCTGATGGACATGGGATCACAAGAAAATCTCTTCTCTGCATCCGCACATCTGCTTTCGGTATCTTTTTTTTTTTTTGTTAAGGCATGCATCCAATTCAAATCAATAACTGTATTCGACTTCATCAAAGCCTGTTGAATCTTATTTACTGGCGAGCTCATGCAATCAAAAATCATGTGAGCAGCTGATCCCTGCTGCGGCTGCTACAGGCTACTACATGTCCCCTCGTGTCAGAGGGAAAAACAATGGAAATGACTGCTGTCATGTCTCAAGGCTTTGGCCTCTCTCGGCCTTTTTTGTCTTTCAGCCCAGGTTAGCATCCCCGCCTCCCTGCCCCCGCCCCCTTCGCCTGGTCTGTGCTCGCCAGTATCACCTTCGCGATGGATCGTGAAACGTACGCCCACGTCCGGCGCAGGCTGTTAGAAGTGCTCCGGGGGGTTATTTTGCCGGGGAAACCTCACATAAGCTCCTTATCACAACACATTAGGAAGAGGAGGGGAGGGGAGTGCTAGTGTCAGCTGTCCAGCCCTGTTGGAGGAGGCGAGCCGGGTTGACTGTGACAGGTCAGTGAGCAACACTCGCCACAGGCTCGGGAATGAAGACATACGGTGCCTTCAATTGCTCCAACTCCTAAATTTGTAACCCCCTTTTTTTTTTATATATTTCCCCCGTTAAAGCCATTTTCATGGAGGGTTTTTCTTATTGAGAGTCTAAGCATAGAGGGTGTTGTGCGCCGTACAGATTGTACAAGTCCCTCGAGGCGCTGTGATTTTAGGCTGTATAAATAAAATTGACTTGACTCGACTAACCGCGTCTTGTCATCTGATTCAAGTGCCTCTTTTTTGCAAAGAATATCAAAGTGGATCCCGTAACATAGAATAGTGCATAGGAGAGCTGATCAAGCTTTCTTTGAAGGCCAACACACATAGGCAGCATTGAAATACACACACTTCTTTCTTTTTTTTTTCTGTGTAAGCCCATAAAACACATCAGGGCGCACCGCTGTCCTATATTCCTGTGCCAGAGTGTGGCAATGCTCAACAAAAACAGTATTTTTAAAACACATTTGACCAAATTTGCACGTCCAATCAACACACCCTGTACAGAAATACAAGCCTGGTGCCAGCCAGTCATTTCCACCCTGTACAAACCCAGGAAGTCCTCTTATTTAAGACTTGAGGATACTTTTCTAACCATCTGGCGAACAAAAAAATTAATGTGTCTTTCTAAGTTGTTCATTACTTTACTTTCTTTACTTGTCACAGAAGGAAAAGCACAAGATGGTTCAATTCCACGTACCTGTTTAGGATCGATGGTAGTGGTATTAATAATAAAAGCCAATAGACTGTACACAAGAGATGGATCAACCAATCACTGATGGTCACCATGACATCAGTGATTGGTTTGTGGACTCCATATCTGGATATGAAGGGAGGAGTAAGGTGGCGGGTCTGACCATTGAACCTGAGATCACTGACCAATGTTGATAAGACTTGAGTACAGGTCCAGTCTCTAATGAAACAAATTTCTCTTTTTGAAGCCTTGTTGAAGCCAATAATGTAATAACAGCCGATAACGTAATAAATTTGGACTTTTTGAAATGTAATAGGCCAATAAGGTAATAAAAGTCCTGAACCGATAACGTATTTTTGGCCAACAACGTAATAATTTATTACGTTATTGGCCTGGTAAAAGAAAAAAAACTTTGCAAATGTAATAACTGAGCCAATAACGTAATAAATCATTACATTATTGGTTATACAGTTACTAGGTTATTGGCCTATTACATTTCAAAAAGGGCAAATTTACAGCTGTTATTACATTATTGGCTTCAACAAGCCTTCTTAATTATTAACCCTTTACCTCTGAGCATAATGCAAGCGCTACATCTGCATGTGCAACTCTGGATTACCGTAATGTACGTACGTCTCAATTTACGCAATTGGAAAAATTACAATGGTTCCTGAGAACTGAGATGTTGCACTTTACAGTAAATATGGTGTCATTACGGTAATTTCCCTAGCGCCTCTTCCAGAAGCCGGCAAAGTACCCGATTTACTATTAAGAGTGTAGTAACAGTGACGATAAAACAAGAATAGCAGAAAAACAGGAGCTAATTTTAGAGTTTTCGTGAACAAAAACACTGCAACTGCACATGAAGGTTAGATTTAGCATGTTACATTTGAATTTGAAATCAATGGTCTGATGTGACGACGCTAAATGTATCGGCAGCACAGAGCTTGCTAGCTTGTAAAAAGCTAACGAGCTTCGTGCGGCCGATACATAGCCACACCGGTGTTTAAGTTCAAAGCGTTGGAAAAAAGTAGTGGGTCATAGTCCGGAAAATACGGTAGCTAGATAGATAGATAGATAGATAAAACACTACACTTTGAGGAGCATTCAACCAAAGATCCACCAATGTACAGTTTTCCTTGTACATCAAACATCTTGCAACAATCCCCAATCATCGGCACTACCTTTCACTTCAAATCCCGACAGTTTGAGTAATAAAAACAGGAAAATAAGTGTTATTGCAGAAGATTTTCACTTTCTCCAATCCTGCTTTTCGTGTCATTAATATGCTCTCAGCTCATCATTCAGATAGTTTTCACAGAACTGGATGTACCAACCTGGAGGAGTTTTACGCACAGAAATGTGAGAGGTTACCAACCGGAGCTTTACTGACAGAAAACAGACACGAAGATTAAGTTTCCACTGAGCTCTGTTGTTCTTGTGCGTCCGCTGGCCCGGTGAAAACACAATAAAGGCTTTTTCTCTCTCTTTTGTGTCCTCACATCTGCTTTTGGTAGATTTTGGTTGGACAGACATGCCAGCAATGCAAATCAAAATCTGATCTGTCATTCAACCCAGCACAGCCAGTTTTTCACTCGGTCTATAGAGTAAAAAGAAGAGTCGTTACACATCCTAAGCAAATACGCACTGGTACAACCTCATTATTTCACTATTATATTTCTATAGTAGTCAGAATTATATCTGTTTACTGTCTGGTCTTTTTTTTAAATTCCTTTATTACTTAATATTCTTATAGAGGTGTTGATATAATACCACTGTGAAATAGTCATTAATTGGAATTCAAGTATGATTTTTCTCCTCAAATTTGCTGCAGGATTACGGCAGTTCTTGCGGGAAACTAGACAATCTGAAGCTCCCTCTTTGTCAATACTAAATGAAGCTAATTAACTGGAGCGCAATGGTGGGAATTATAATAAGGTAGCAGGTTTTCTGGGTTGAATGTGCATTGAGGACTCTGGCTTTGGATATGGAGCAGTGTGAAGACCAGATATTGGTTCCCCGAGTTTGTTTATGTCATTGAACCTTTATTTTTAAAAGGCTATGATTGGTTTCCTGGGTGGAGGGAAGCATTTTCATTGTTTTTAGTTACCTAGTATTTATATTTCTATTCAAAACATTAAAGAAGATTATATTTACTCTCAAAAGACGCCTGCCAAATTCTGGGTTTACCGTAATTTCTGGACTATAAGCCATTACTTTTTTCTCACGCTTTGAACCCTGCAGCTTAAACAATGACGCGGCTAATTTATAGATCTTTAACTAGCTTCATGCCGCCGATACATTTAGCCTCGTCATGTTAGACCAATGAAATTACCAAACAGGTCACAGTGGACCAAAGAAACTCTTTGAATAAATTCAAACACACTCATACTAAAATCTTCAGATCTGTCATTTTGCGCTTCATGAAAACACCCTCATCAACGAAAACACACGAAGAAATGATGCAGCTTTCAAGTCAAAGTCGATCTATCTGGTTGTTGAAGAAGGAAATAAAGCTGATGCACCAACCTTGGCTTCAGCAAATCAATGGTGAGTTGTTGGAGAGGCAGCGTGAAGAACTGATTCAATGCAAAGAGACGACAAAACCTTCAGAGGTATGAAAAGCAGATGGTCCGAACTTCACGTCAAGATCAAGAACATCGCTGCTAAATCTGCAGGAGCTGCTTGCATTCGGATGAATTTGCATAAGTAAATAAACACAAGCACGTGGACCTCTGTAGTGGTCTGTTGGGTGTTGGGATTAGGCGGACCACATGGCGCTACAAACAAAGGGTTAACATTGGTATGGACATTTCAACCCTAACCCCAAACACAATTCTACACCATTGCACCTGTGGTTTATCGAAAAGTCCGGCCTACATATGTATGAATTTTTTCTTCGTTTTAAATTTAGTGGGTGCGGATTATATTCAGGTGCACTTAATAGTCTGGAAACTACGGTAATCTATCACAAAATCTACTTGAGAGGACATTTCCAAAATATCCAACTTCCATAACGTGACATATTTCTGGCTAAAACAGGATATGTAAGCAAGACAAAATGTTTTGAACAATTTAATTGGACCATTGAAAAGTCATAGTAAAATACCATGTTTTGGACTTGGAGGCTAATGTTACTATGTGATGAGATTTCCCTGGGCAGAACAAACTACTGATGACTACTACAGCTGCTCCTACTTTCTGTCAGTGTTTTCTGGCAGTAACCTCAACCGTGCCGCTCACAGCAGATTGATTGACAGGTGGATGTAATGAGACTATTGGTTGAAATTGCTCTGACCAAAGCTCAATACTTCTGTTTTCCGATACCAGCTGCTGAAAAAAACCACAAGGAGCCGCTAAATCTCTGGAAAATGTCAGTGTAATGTGAGTTTGGTTTATTTTGTAACACAGCTGAGCTCATGTGATTGGTCAAGTCTTTAGAAAGTGACCACTGCTGTCTACTTTCTGGAAAATTAAACTATTGGTAGGGTGGTAAGTGTCAGAAGTCACGATGGATGTTTGATGGTCCAATCAGAGTAAATCTGGATCATCAGCTCACTGACATTGTCATAGTGGGTCAGGGACAGGAAGCACCATATGGTTGTCTGTATATTTACTTGTATATGAGATTCTACATCCATTTCAGAGGTTCATATGGGCCGGTATTGAAGATATGGTAATGTGAGATTAAGGAAAAGTCCCTGGGCAAGGATCCAAGATTATGCTGATATGACGTGGGCAGCATTTTAAGCTGGGAGTCAACCAAATAAAGCTGCTTCCTTCTTCGCCAACTCCTGTCAAGGTGCCCTTGAGCAAGTCGCAGATCCCCTGCTGCTTCAGTAGAGCTCCACACCAGCAACCACAGAGACTACAGGCAAGTGTTCAGAGGGTCACTTTGACCAGATTACAAAAAAACGTATTCTCTCACTTAAGTCTAATTGCAGTAGATTTATTTTGGTTTGATTTGTCAAGGTTTCAAGATATTTGAGATTTCTATCTCCAGCCAATGCAGAGGAGGTGAATGAAGTATGACTTGTGTTGGATTTTACACATTCTTTCCTAAAAGTGCACGTTGCTTTGGTTGGAACGACTTTATCCTGATGTAATAGTTCCTATGAAAACTGCTGACTGTGTGTTCTGTGGAAATGACCTGAAAAACCGTCCTTTGTTTACAATATTCCTGCTGACAGGTGTTTATGGGATAAGGAGCAGCCTTTATCAAATACTTTTTAAAGTTTACTTAGGCAAAACTGGGAATGTGTGGCAGAGCTGTATTGATTTCCATGCTGCAGAAAAATGTGAGGACCCCTGATTAAAACCACTGTTTTTTTCGTTTCTTTAACTTTAAAACCCAACTTAAAACCAAGAGCCCCTCAGAGATGGGGCCTATCAGAGTGCAGATCATTTGTCATCAGTGTAGCTGGTGGACAAAAATGACAAATTACACTTTAAAGCAGCGGTCCCTAACCTTTTTGGCACCACGGACCGGTTTAATGTCGACATTATTTTCACAGACCAGTCTTCAAGTTGTGGTAGATAAATACAGCGAAAATAAAATAACACGACCGATACACAAACAAATGTTAGATAGATAGATAAGATAGATAAAAACTTTATTAATCCCCATTTGGGGAAATTCAAATGTCCGGTAGCAAACACATCAATACAGACCTTAAATCACACAAGTAATAATAACAAGTAATAACAATAAAACAATATAACAAGAAGATGAAGAGTGCACCAGCAAACAAGTACAGTTAAGGTTTCCTCTTGACCTTTGCAAAGGAGCTCTCCAAAGACGTTTGTATTTTATTCATTTTCGCTAGTTTGCGGGCGTATTTTTTGGCTAACGTATCTGACGTTATCCATAATAGGTGATACGTTGTACCACGTGACCGAGACAAGCGTATTGATGTGTCAAGAGGCAACGGCACAAGTTAAGTTGAAGAGAATCCCGTTGTTCCTTTCAAAATAAAATGACTTTCAGACTCTAATAATCAATGCAACGGAAGTTATATTTTAATTTACTCTTTCCATGCGGCCCGGTAGCAACTGCCCCACGGACCAGTACCAGTCCTCGGCCCGGTGGTTGGGGACCACTGATTTAAAGCCAAATTTCCAACTGACAAGAACGTCTTTACATGAAAAGTGTCTTTAGTTTAAAGTTTTCCGTCAATGTAATCAACATAAAAAGAAAATAATGTATCCACATCGAATTTATGTCCACGTGTGAAAACCTGCACCTCGTACATGCATTTGAGTAAATTATTGTGTCATTCACGGGCACTTTAAGTTACAAGTTTGAGCTGCCTTGCTCTTCCACTGCTTGCCACAAATAATGCATTTTATGTCCAGAACACAGAGGCTAATTGAGATGTAAGATTCACACCACAGAGCAGTAGATGGGAATGCATAATGAAACACGGAGCTGGATCGTATGCTAAATATAATGACAGAGGTGAGGCTGCAGATCACATTGAATATGAGGCAAGCACCGTCTTCATCTGCCTGCCTCCCACACACACATACACACACACACACACACACACACACACACACACACACAACACGCAGGTGCACAAACGCACACTGAAGACAAACACACACAGTTTTGCACATGGTGGAAGAGCAAGCGTACACAGCGTGAACGCATGCAGGAGCAAGCGGAGGTTTTTCTGTTGTTGAGTTCTGTTGCACGCATGCAATCAAACACACACACACACACACAGCGCAGGTCAGAGAGTCCCGGTGGCGTAGAAACTGGCAGGCATCCTTCCACTGTGCTCCAACAATCCAGCAGGCTTTTCTTTACCACACTGCCAACATGCTTTCCCCTTCACACACACACACACACACACACACACACACACACACACACACACACCACACACACACACAGCACATTGCTTTTCCTTTCTCCTCTCCAATCATCCATTATTCTAAGCCCTCACAGGCATTGCAGACAATGAGAAGTTGAATGGGAGAAAGTGAAGCTAATTTGTGGACATGTGCTTTGTTATTGTTTCAATAAAAATTCCCTATGAACATGACAATTACATAAGTACAACAAAGAGGCTTTTGGCGAAGCCTCCATCATGTCTCCTCTGTACAGACGTCCCCTCAGATATTCTGTAATGGATCATTAAGCTCGAGTATCTCCAAATAAATCAAAAAGTTGTTTTGCGATTCTTTTTGATCTCGGACTGAAGAGGAAGAGCCGCGACGTTTGACGGCAACTTCAAAATAATGTTGCCGATACTGGAAATGGGGAAAGCATCTTGAGTCATCAAAACTTAATGATTAACAATGAAAACTTCAATACATTAGAGCTGAGGCAATCAATGTTTTGAATAATTGATCAAATAGTGAAGTGTAATGGGGAAGGTGTTGCTCGCTGATTATGTGATGAGGCCACTGAAGGTCGGTTTAGTTCAGTGTTTTGCTTTTGTAGCTCACAGGAAACTACCTCAGAGAGTTGAGCAGGCATACAGCCACATGTTTGGGATTCAAGCAAAGACTGTAAATAAAAAGGACAAAGCTAACGTCACGTCGCCCGTTGGTTCGTGGACTGACCCTTGAACCCAAAGACAATGTGTATGACACTCGGGTTCAAAGGTGAAAATTCTTCCAAACCAAATTGTAGGATGGCAGTGGCTCAGTGATAGAGTGGCCATCTACCAACCGAAGGGTCGATGGTTCGATTTCAAGTCCTTCCAGTCATTGTTGGTGTGTCCTTGGGCAAAACACTTTATCCACCTTGCTCTGTATGAATGTTGAATGAATGGTTTGGCGGTGATTGGAGGGGCCATAGGTGCAAATTGGCAGCCACGCCCCCATCAGTCTGCCCCAGGGCAGCTGTGGCTAGCTTAGCTTACCACCACTGGTATGACTGGGTGTGAATGTATAATGATCTCTGGAAGGGCTTTGATTCTGGACTTGCAGAATAAAAGTGGTATATAAATCCAAACCATTATGATTACTATTAACCACCACCTGTAAATTAATGTAAACTGGACTTAACAATCAAATTAACCTGACATCAGTTTCATCCATTGTATGTACAGTCTATGGTAACTGAATCTGATGGTATAGACCAGGAGTGTCCAATCCTGGTATAGACTGTATAAAGAAAGCTAACCTGAGGTCACCTGATGTTTCCAGAAGTGTCCATATTTGGATATGGATGGACATGGGTCTCACACTCAAACCTGAGTACTGTATGAGACTGGAGTTCAGGGGTGGTCCCAATGAAGACCATTCAACATCAACAGTATACCGTGTGACTTCCTGTTTCACCTCAGAGCCACAAATTGCAGCGAAACACTTTGTGGTCAACACAAATGATGATGAAAACAACTCAATTACAAACTGAAATCAGTAGAAGTACAAGACAGAGACAAAGTTTCACCCCTCTCATCATCAATTTGACCCACATTTGCTCGGAGTGGGTCACTTGCACCCTTCTTCACCCTCCCACTCCCCCTCCACACACACACACACACACACACACAGTGGCAGTATTCTGGGCCGGGCAGCTCCTGGCTTCCACTTCAGGGTTTTGGCTGTGTCCCTTGCACTGTGACATGCACACACACACAGACACACACAGACACACACTCTCCTCTCCCATGCTCTAAGATCCTGTTCATCAGCCTTTATTGTCCCAATCAAAGCCTTGCCTCCCTGACCGCCTTTAATATTCAACACTGCAAGATGGTACATGAGCCGTTTGTCTACAGTCTACATAACCCGCTAAAGGAGGGCGGCTGTGTGTGTGTGTGTGTGTGTGTGTGTTTGTTGCCCGAGTGTACACGCATGCTTCCACACAAAGTGGAGCTGGATAGCTGCGAGTTGCCCCTGACACCAAACTTAATTCTCCGAAGCGAGGCTGGGGATAAATATTTCAAGGTCATTCTGTTTGCTCTCTGTTGTCTTGTTCCGGGAGCGCTGACTATAATAGGAATATATGCATGCCTAACTAGGGGCTTTAGAACAGAATTACACCGCCTGCTGCTCGCTCTCTGCCTATAGGCACAGGCCAAGAGATGAAAGATGACTGACAAAGACGCTGCAGTGGACATATAGGACCGTGCGTCTTCATCTGCGCGGTCTCGGGGAACATCAGTGCCGCCATCCACGGAGGTGCTTTAATATTCTATTCTAATACCGCTTCATATTAATGAAGCTTCTGTTGTGAAGACGCCTGCTTGGTTTGCAGGTGTAATTAAATGGAAACTTCAATCTAGAAGTTAGCCATCCATCACATCAAAGTTCTGGTTGGATTATGTTCCCAAGCGACTTTTATTTTTTAATAATAATAATGTGCCACATTTAGGAAGTGTGTTCAAATAGACAGGAGGCGATGGGGTGGATGGTGGGTCAACAAAGCGCTGTCACATTAGACCACATCCAGGGTTTAGGAGTTGAAAGTTCTTTGGTCAGGTGAGGAATTGATTGCAGTCTTTGAGATCTATGGCAAATTTTCCCGTTCATGACAATTGTACCAGATGTAAATTTTCTCAGCTCCACCTCACAACTTTTTGCTCAAATGTCAAACTCAAGGCATCATCCACAAACCAGTGGAGAAGGTCAATGTGGCTCTTTACCATCGACTGTATATAAGAGACTGATGGAGCACCTGGTAGTTTGTGGACTTGCGTTTTGAAGGCAGGAGTTTGGCAGTTTGAACGACACCATGTTGGTTAGTTGGATCCAGAAGTGACCATATTTGGATATGAAGGGACGACTGAGGAGGTGAACCCGAGCATACTGCCCAATGAGTATGAGATGAGTTGACTGATGAGTGAGCCTTGAAATCAGACCTGTCAATCAAACTAACCACAACCTCTTGAATGACTTGTGAACAACAGTTATTGACCGAGTATTTCAAGACTGCCTTCAACTGACTTCAATTCAAAAATGGCTAACTTCAGAGTTTTTTGGAGGCAGCACCTAGTGGCCATCCATGATTTGTGCTGAAAAAATTTTAGTGACTGAATATTTCATGATTTAAAATGACCATTTTTGAATTGAAATCAATTGGAGCCAGAGTTGTTTGGAGCCAGCATCTAGTGGCCATTGACGGTATTGCATCTTTTTGCACTTGGCCTCATTTTTGAGACCCAGTGGCCATTTTTTACACAACCTGTGCTTTTTACTTGCAACTACAGTGCAATTACACATTGTCAGTTAATATATTTGCAACTTGTCGAATGCTACAATTAGCGTAATGAGGACATATTTTTAGTACACAATGTAATCTGGTTGAGTTTACTACAAAAAAAAGTTTATATAAGAGGAGGTTAAACAATTGAAATAAACTTTGATGCTACCAGTGTAACTTTATTTCCCCCCAAAGGCGACAATACGACTAAAACAGGAAGTGCTAACAGCAGCTTTTGTTAACTTTTACAACTTTCCAACAACCCAACTGTCTTCATCTTTTCAATGCAACCACTGGCTGCTAGCACAAAGGTACAGAAATGAGCTCTTTGGTTTTCTTTACTTTTTTCATTTCTCTTCAATTTCGGTCAGTTTTTGTGTGCACCACTCGATGCAGCGTGCCTTTAAGGAGACATAATCCAAAACTGTTGTTCCCATTTACAAGCCGCATCATGTCTCGATTTCAAAGACGCACAAAGGAAGCAGCAGGAAGATGCCATAACAGCAAGTATTTCACCCTGTTTTCTGAGTGGCTATTTGGAAGAGCTACCTTTATTTCAAGCATCCCTTAACAGTTAATCTCCAATTACACCCATGCCTTTTTGTCATTTTTTTTTTTTTTTAGCACTGTGCTCTCAGGATAGGAAATCCATTCTTTATGCCTTGGAGAGGAGCTCAATAGCTTCTAATAAAAGGAGATTCCTGCGCACAGCTCCTGCATGTGAGGCATTTATTGTGTCTCAAATTATTTCCAGCATGAGAAGTCTGAAGAGGGTCTGCGGGGCCCCGAAAGTTAGTTTGATTCACTGATTCAATAAATGTCCCAAATAGATTCTCAAATATCTCGATGAGACTCTCAAATGTCTCAAGATTTGAAATTTTTGGAATGTTTCAATTTCCTGCACACCGGGAATCTCTGTTGTTTTTTTTAAAAGAAAGGTTTGTGATATTGAACCTGCATTAAGCCAAGTTATGACTGTTTTTGATTATGTGTGTGGGTGTGGGAGGTGGATCTGATCACGACGATGCTACTGTACGTTTATTTGTGATCAGAGTTCCCTGTACTGAGCTTTGTAGGTGCCACGTCACATTTTATGTTATTTATCTGATTTTTTGAAGCAAATGCCAAACTCCTTGGCAGCCGGAAGAGGGTGGATTGCCCACTCCGGGTCATGGCAGAGGTCCTGCCCCAGGTGGAGGAGTTCAAGTAGCTCGGGATCTTGTTCACAAGTGGGGGTAGGATGGAGCAGGAGGTCGACAGGCGGATAGGGGCAGCGTCGGCAGTGTTGCGGACGCTGAACCGGTCCGTTGTGGTGAAGAGGGAGTTAAGCCGGAAGGCGAGGCTCTCGATTTACTGGTCGAGCTACGTTCCAACCCTAACCTATGGTCATGAGCTTTGGGTAATGACCGAAAGAACAAGATCGCGGATACAAGCGGCTGAAATGAGTTTCCTCGGCAGGGTGGCTGGGCTCTCCCTTAGAGATAGGGTGAGGAGCTCAGTCATCCGGGAGGTACTCTGAGTAGACCCGCTGCTCCTTCACATCGAGAGGGAGTCAGTTGAGGTGGTTCGGGCACCTGGCGAGGTTGCCTCCCGGGCGCCTCCCTAGGGAGGTGTTCAGGGCATGTCCAACCGGGAGGAGGCCTCGGGGCCGACCCAGGACACGCTTAT
>OOFC01042342.1:13153-26175 GCA_900323345.1 Pseudochromis fuscus | reverse complement strand
TAGGGGTCCAGTGTTGGGGGGAGACAATCTTTGATGTGCTGGAGAACCAGTCTCTCAAAGCACTTCATAATTATGGGTGTGAGGGCAACAGGGCGGTAGTCATTGAGGTTGGATGTGGGTGACCTTTTTGGAACTGGGATGATAGACATTCTGACATTTTCTCCACTATAAGGTATCCGGTAAGGTTTCAAGTTTACCTAAATACAACAATACAGGATCCCAGATGCTGTGAAATTTGTTCCTAGACCCCCTCAGTGAATATTTAATCTGTCTAATTGAATGAAGTGTAGTAAGTCACTCAGGCACGGGGAGGCTCTAGGAGGGCTTGGTGACTTCCAATGCAGCAATATTCTTCTGTGGGCAAGCAGTGTTATAAAAGCAATAATGTCTTTATATCAGAGATGGGAAAAGTACTTACATTCTGTACTCAGTAAAAGTACAAGTACTTGTGAAAAAAAAATAACTTTGGTAAAAGTAAAAGTACTCATTGGAATAATTACTCAAGTAAAAAGTACAGGCTACGAAATGTACTTTTAGAGTAAAAGTAGAAAGTATTTTTTTACCAGTCGTTTCTGTGTAAAGCGAACTGTAACCTCTTAACCTCACATCATATAATGGCTCATTTGAAGGCTATTAACCTGTTAGGATCTGATCTGTGTCACTTTTAAACACTTATACCATTACACTTTCATAAATAACAGATCTACAAGCTGGTGTGGAGTCGTCAGGGTTTACCGCTACCACTTTACTGTCCTGCTCCTCGGACATGTTGCTGCCTGGTTCAGCTCCATAGTCCTCCTCACATTAAAAAAATCTCTTGTTCAAGTTACTGAAGTAAGTTAGAAAAACACAACTATGCTACCTGAAGTCTGCGGCAGAGAAAGTTGTGTGCATGGTGGTTGTCCTTTTCCACCAAACAGGTTCTAGTGCCAGTTCCTGACTCAGCCCCAGTTTGTTGTGTTTCCACCGCTGCGAGAACCGGCCCCAGCCCAGTGTTGCCAACTCCTTAGTAAGGAAAGTAGCTATTGGCTGTCCTAAAAGTCGCTAGAAGTCGCTAAATGATGTCATCGCCTAATTAATGTTTAGGACTACAAATGAGCTTTCTTCTGTTGGTTCTTGTTTTGTTTTTTATTTTGACATTGAAATAGGCCGTCACTTCTCAAAATAACTTCAAGACTACTGCTTTGTCTAGACCATGCGTCAAACTCAAGGGAATGTGCATTTCCAAGTTCATGTGGTTTTTTTGCTGAAAAGCGCTACACCTCAGCTTTCAGAAATCGTTGGATTTTTTTCCGATAGCACAAACGGTGACATAATTACGGATATGTGAGGCGTTTAGTGTTTACCTGCAATGCACCGAGCCACAGACCGATCCACAGCCGACCTATCGCCAACTCTGAAATAGAGTACATAACCCCGCCCTCTGTGAAGTCGTGTCCAGCTATGGGCCGATGCTTCTCAGACACATTTACAGATGTTAGGAGTAGAATGCCGACGCACGATCAGAGGCCGACGAAGGCGAGACGTATGTGTGCTATCTGGGTAGTGACTGCAGAACGATACGTGCTTTCATGTCAGAGTCGCCAAACGCTAGAAAAGTCACCTATAACACCAGAGAAAGTCGCTAGATGTGTCGCTAGTCGCTTTTGACAAAAAAAGTCACCAAGAGGACTGGAAAGTCGCCAGATTTAGTGAAAAAGTCGCCAAGTTGGCAACAGTGCCCCAGCTGCTAAAACAGGGGCCACCTCTGGCCCCACTTCTTTGCTGGAAACAGACCCAGCACCGACTAAGCAGCGACTACCCCAGGAGCTGGGGGAGCGACGATATAAACACAGCTAGCGATAGAGTAATGAAAATACGGTTTTGGTTCTGGATCTCAGTGTAGACTTGTAAAACCAGGAACAGCACTTGTATGTACACGATAACTCCTCCATTTAAACATTATTACAGCGAGGGTCTTGCTCCGTCATATGCAACCAGAAGGACATCATGATTTAACTGAATAAATACCACAATAGCAATGTAACACTGCTTTGTTAACTCAATCATGTTGTAATTAGAACATCCTCTGAAAAAAATATTTTCTTCATGGACTGATAGTAACAGGGTAACAGTAGTTTGTTAACAGCAGCAAGCTTGCCAGTGGCCGGTTGTTGTGAACCGGCTACCTATGAAAAGAGCAATCATGGACAGCGAACCAATCACAAGTTGGGATGTATGGAACCGTGAGTAATGTTTCATATGATTGACGGAGCCTGCGGAGATGTTTTTAATTCTGGTCTAAATAATATTACAATTATTTTAGTGTTGTTGGGCATTAAAAGTAACGAGCCTGTTTTGAAAATGTACAGATACATGTGTTAAAATGTAGCAGATACAAGTAAAAAGTACTCAGAAAAATAAATACTCGGTAAAGTACAGATACCAAAAAAAATGTACTTTGTTACAGTACTTCGTTACTTCTGCGTCGTTACTTTCCATCGCTGCTTTATATCCACTCCTCAATGTGCGATTATTTTTATCTGTAATACCAAATATAGCTGCAGCTGTGGATGGTCGAAGATCAATATCAAGAGTCCTTGATATAATGCTGAAGATGACATCCCAGTAAGATGAGAGCAGGACATGACCAAAACATGTGACTTAAATTAGCAGGACTGTTATGACATCTGTCACAGCAAGCGTCCATACCTGGATATATTTTGGAAAGTCTTGCTTTGGTGAAATGAGCCCGATGCAAAACTTTGAATTGTATGATATTCAGCTTTGCACAGGAAGTAGTATCATTCATTCTTTGTTGAGCAAACTTCCAGCAGTCTTCTTCCATGATCTCCTCCAGTTCATTTTCCCAATCCACCTTGATCTTTGCAAGAGATGTGTTCTTAAGAGAGGATATAGTTATATAAATCAGACCTTTTGTCACAAGAGAGATTGCAGGCATGTCATCTAAGTCGAGAGCTAAAGGTTTATTTGGAAAATCGGGAGTTGTGATGTTGGAGGAAATGACGGATTTGGAAATATCAGAATAAGCTGGATCGAGGGAGATCAAATTTTTGTGACAAATCTTCAAAATTTGAAAACCATTGATATAAAGATCTTTAAATTGAGAAATACCCAACCTTTGCCACAAGGAAAATGCAGAGTCCAAGCTAGCTGGGGGAAAAAGGTGACTGTTACATATAGGGCTTTGGCTGAGAAAATGTTTGAACCCAAAGTGTTGCCTGAATTGAAACCATATTTTAAGGGTATTAACAATCACTGGGTTGTTAGTAAAATGTGAGACAGGAAGTGGTAAACTGGAAGTGGCTAAGGCTGAAAGGGATGAAGAAACACAGGATTTGTTTTCCATAATACACCAGTCCGTGTCAGGGGCATGAAGCCAGTATAGAACCTTTTGAGCATTGGCACCCCAATAGCAATGACATAGGTTTGGAAGAGGCCCCCTTGTAGCTTGGGTCTCTGTAGTAACTCCGTACATAACCTAGGGCTCTTACCATTCCAAATAAATGAGATGAAAGCTTTATCAATAGATTTAAAAAATGATTTAGAAAGATAAAGTGGAATAACTTGAAATAAATCAAGGAATTTTGGGAGAACATTCATTTTTATAAAATTGACTTTTCCCGCTATGGACAAGTTAAGGATTCTCCATTTCTTGAAATCTTGTTTAACTTTATCCAACAACAGCAAGAAATTTTCTTGATATAGCTTTTGCATATCCCATGTAATATTTATGCCCAAGTATTTAAATCCATCTCTAGACAGTCGAAAGGGTAGTGTGTAACTGAAGGGCCATGTCATTCACAGCGAAACATTCACTTTTACCTAAGTTCAATTTGTACCCTGAAAAAGCTCCAAAATTCCTCAATACCTGAATAATATGTGGTAACCTTTGAATTGGGTTTGATACATATAAAAGTAAATCATCTGCGTATAGGGACAAACGGTACTCTACACCGCCCTCCTACCGATTCCACTTACTTACATCAATGATTTGAGTGCTATAGATAAGGGTTCTATAGCGAGGGCAAATAGTGACGGACTGATAGGGCATCCCTGTCAGGTCCCTCTGGATAACTTGAAATACTGTGATTGTTTGCCATTTGTAATGACTGAAGCTTTAAGAGAGGCATACAAAAGTTTAATCCAAGATATAAGGTTGGTAACCAAATCTTTCTAGGCATGTAAATAAACATGCCCACTCCACCCTATCAAAGGCGTTCTCTGTGTCCAGTGAAACCACCACCTCTGGTACCACACTGGACGCAGGAGAGTAGATAACATCTAAAGCCTTCAGATATTTGTGTACGTGTGCCGTCCTAAAATAAAACCTGTCTGATCAACAGATGACATCACACATTGTGGTTTCCAAACGCAATGCTAGAACTTTAGCCAGGATCTTTCCATCACTGTTTAAGAGAGAGATAGGATGGTATGAACCACACTGTGTTATCTTTGCCTGGCTTGAGTAGTAGGATATTTGATGCTTCAGTTAGTGTTTTTGGTAGTGAACCATGTACAAAAGAGTAGTTAAACATATTAAGTAAAATTGGGGATAATTGATTTGAGAACTTTTTGAAGAATTCAATAGGGTAACCATCTGGGCCAGATGTCTTACCACGTTGCATTGCCATTATTGCATTAACAATCTCCGCTTGTGTTATGGGACGCTCAGTCTCATTCCTGTGCTTTGCATCTATGGAAGGGAGCTTCAAATTGTTCCATGTTTGCAATACTATTAGACATTTCAGATGAATATAGGTTAGTATAAAATCAAGTAAAGGTTGATTGCTTCAGGGTCAATAGTTAGTTCACCATTGGGTTTCTTTATCTCTGGAATTTGTTGGGCAACTGATTGACTCTTTAACTGGTGTGCTAAAAAGCACCCGGCTTTATCTCCATGCTCATAGGTATATCCCCGGGTCGTTAGCAAGAGCCGTTCTGTCTTTTCAATTGATAGCAGGTTGTACTGAGTTTTGAGTTCAAGCTTTTCCTTGTAGAATTCAGGAGAGGGGGAGCTAGAATACAGAGCATAAATTGCATTTAATGACTTAAGTATTTGGTCCTGTTTAAGTTGTTGCATCTTAGAAGGGCCTGGTTTTGGGTACGGAGGTCTCTGATGGTGGACTCCGCTGAAGCCAGACGTTCAAAGTTGTCTCCAGCCACAGACTCCACCGCTTGTGTTATGGGATGCTAAGGCGATTCTGGAAAGAGTTCACTGTTGACTGTAGTGAGTCCAGAGAGGACTGAAGTGGTTTTAAAGATTCCTGAATAAGAAACGATACATCTTCTCGAAGTGACTCTGCTGCTGGCTGAACCATAGAGATGAGCGCGGTAGTTGAACTTTCTGTCAGGGTTTTTGGGATAGTGCTGTTAGCTGCGTAGGATGCTAGCTTCCCTGCTGCAAATCTAATCGTAGCTTGAGTGTTAATGCCTTGTTTGGCACTTTTAGGATTGATCGTTTTGCCGTGAGATATATAAAATAAACCAAAAGGAAATACTATTTGTCAAAAATCATGAGGAAAAAGTCCAGTTAGAACAAAATTTTTGAAAGCGGCCTGGGAGCTCTCTTACGCATGTTCTTCCTCTACATTGCACCCAGAAGTCCCCAAAGGCCTAATTTCTAAGTTGTATACTGTGATGTCAGAACTCAAAAGCCCTTCAGTGGACAAATTCAAAAGGGCCTGGGAGAAGGATTTGGGTGTCACCATAATAGAGGATGCCTGGGCTGGTGCACTTAGATTAGTCCACTCATCTTCCTTCTGTGCTCGTCATCAATTAATTCAATTTAAAATTTTACACAGGGCACATATGTCTAAGGCCAAGCTGTCTTCTATATATCCTGAAGTTAGCCCACTGTGCACCAGATGTAACCTGATGGAGGCCTCCCTCAGCCACAAGTTCTGGTCCTGCCCACACTTGGGCAATTTTTGGAAATCTATTTTCAGCACACTGTCTCAGTTGTTGAATTTTAGACTGGATCCAAGTGCTATAGTAGCCCTTTTTGGGGTTCTCGACAATCAATTGCATCTTAATGCTAACAAAAAACATATTTTAGCTTTTGCCTTACTTTTGGCACGCCGTGTCATTTTACTCAGATGGAAGGATGCCTCCCCTCCTTCACATACCCAGTGGCTGCACAGTGGCTGCACAGTGGCTGCAGGATGTCATATCTTGTTTAAAAGTAGAAAAGATAAGATGCTCATTAAGACAAACTCTTTTTTTGCAGGTATTTCCAGTTCTGTGATAGTACAGTTGCAGTATAGCTGTATGTGATTAAAGATCCTGGCTCGAATACATTGCTCTGGCAGTGACAGGGTGGGTGGGATGTCTTGGGTTGTTGTTTGTGTTTGTTTTGCTTTCATTCTCCTCTATCATAAACAACTGTGCATATGATTTTTCATTGGTCTTGTGTGGTACCACAGGTTATTGAGGACTCACTTGTTTGTTTCTGTACCCACTGTGAACTAATAGATAACTCCTGTGGGGCCAGTATTCTGTACAAAATATATATTTGCTTTCATGTTGAAAATTAATAAAATTTATTTAAAAAAAAACAACTTTTTGTATCACTATCCCACTACCATCAACCTTATTCTTAAAAGGTTGTAAAGGTTGTAAATGTGCTTGCTCCGGTTGGAGAACAATGTTAGAATCATAAAATACGCTGCACTGTTATCGGCGATGTTTACGTCCTCAAACACTGAAGTGCGCTTGCTGTGTGACGTTATGTCCTCTTCTGCGAACGCGGGACACTTTTGGGTCGTATTTAAGTTCACACAGGAGATCACATACAAGTTGCATTTAAATGAAAATGTGACCTACACCTACAGAAGTATATCTTTAGGTTTCATATGTACTGTGCATCTCATACTATGATAAACCCTTGAAAGTGGCCACTTTCACTTTCTTTTCATAGAGGATGATAAAAATACTTATGTATGAATCAAGTAAAAATTATATATGTGCTCTATAAGAAAATTTAATGACAAATTGTGTTTTCCATACATGTTTCATATAATCTTTGTAGTTTTTAACTATATGGCTATTTTAAAGAAAAGTTTTTCATACGTGAAAAGATACCATTGTCTATAGGTTTCGGGATGTAAAGAGATTTGTAGGAAAATTATGCTTTCTTTATTTACTTTGTGTAAGTTTATTAAATGTCATCCAATTAAAATGCCTAAATCAGTATATCAAACGTTTATGAATATGTAATAATGATAATGGTTGGATTTATAGAGCAATTTTCTAATCTTTTCTCGACACTCAAAGCTGACAGTGGCCATTTTTCATTCACACCAGTCAAACCAGTGGTGGTAAACTAAGTTAGCCACAGATGGCCTGGGCCTGGACCTGGCCACAAGTGTGGCTGCCAGTTTGCGCCAGTATACACATACACAATAATTTCTGAAAAGGGGTCCCAGAGTAGAAAAGTCTGGATATGCCACCTGCAGTGTCACTGTGGACAGCGTAGATGTATTCCCCTGAAATGATGCCACCATGGTCCCGCCTCTCTCCTGCATGCCCAACCCCCGATAACAACAGTAACTAGAAAAGCACTGGGAGATCACAGACCTCCGCCAAGCACAACATTTCCTTCCATATTGTGACTTCCACCAAAGATATTACTAGTATTAGTCTTGTGTTTATTTATATCAATATAAGTTCCACAGCATCGTGGCTGTTTAAAGATGTCTGTTGCATGTTTCTAGCTGCATTTTTTTTTTTTTTTTATGATGCAAGTTTCAAAGATCGATTTTTTTTCATATTCTGGATCATATTATCTGAAATTATTCCTTTATCCAGATCAATCTTTGATATATTGTAGACCATGTTAGAAACTTGTCCTGTATTTTTTTTTCAAAGTGTCTTGACCATTTTTGGTGGAGTCATATGCATAAATGTTGCATATGGCCCTATCTCCCAATGTTAAAGAATCCTTCAAAAAAACCCTGGATCCAGACGGTGATCCAGATCACTTCCAAAATCTAATCATTTGTTCCTTATCCCCATCTGGACAATCCCTGAAAATTTCATCAAAATCCGTCTGTAACTTTTAGAGTTATTTTGGAAACCAACAGACAAACAGACAGACAAACAAACCCTGGCAAAAACATAACCTCCTTGGCGGAGGTAACAATGGCAGAATACAGTATATGTTTGTGTTGCCACAGCTGCAAGGCTCCTTTCAGCATTCACAGAAAAAGCTTCTGTAACTGTACAACTATCGTGAGCAACAAGTGTGTGTTGTGTGTGGCATTCATATGTTGCATGAGTTTGATGCACATGCTCTGTCTTCTTCCCTGTTTTAATGTGTTTCAGTGGCAGCATTACAGTGCCAAATACTGGCCTGACATATTTACTGCAGCGTTTTCTGAGTTCATGTTCATGTTGACGCACATGTATAATTCCTGCTTTAGGGGGAAACATTTCTAAAATGTTATTCATTCATTTACACATTCAGACATAAATATTTATACTTTAACATAGTGTTACCTCAGCAATAGCCAGTTTCTCCTCACCCACATATCCAGAAATATTGATCATCTCCATTCTGTCTCTTAGAGGCTCTGGGATGGTGTCAATCACATTAGCCGTGCAGATAAACAAAACCTTTATTGAAGAAAACAAAAGATGAGGATAGCTTTAAAAAAAACTGCACATTATTTGTCAGGCATATTATTTGTGTAGCAGTCCATACATTGCTACACAAAAAGCACACAGTCCTACCTTTGAGAGATCTACAGGGACATCCAGGTAGTGGTCAAGGAAGTTGGCATTCTGTTCAGGGTCCAGAAGCTCCAGCAGTGCAGAGGATGGATCTCCTTGGTAACCACGACCCATCTTATCCACCTGGAAATTACAGATTAGAAACAGACACGATGTCATGAAAATTTGAAAATTATCACAAACTTTGCACCGACTTTCAGTAGACTAGTCAAATTTGAAGTGGATGAACACAGCCAGTGTATAGATACTTCAGATTTGTCAAACCTTTTTCAGTTGATAACAAGCTCTTGGATGGAGACCTGGTGTCGTATCCATACAGATTCTGAGGATACTCTCACAGAGCTCCTAACTAAGCCTAAAAACTTACAGCAAGGAGTCTTAGCCTAGATTGATTCGACAACATCCTGAAGACTTTTAGGAAGGAGTAGACAAACATTTTCATTTTACTGAGGTGGCATGATTGACCCCATTGCTCGGCATGACTCATCCGTTTAAAAGATGTGACTTAATCATAGAATCTGGTTTGTGGAATTATGAATAGTATTTTATATAATGAACATCTCTGTTCTGAATAAATAGTAAGCTATATTTTAAAAGTATAATATGCAGTATGTGAAAACCTTTTTCTTTTTTTTTTTTTTCCACGGTGGAAACTTTAGTACGTGAAAGTGCCTCTTCAGCCATTAAATCAAATTATTTAAATTATTAGGATACTCCAACATGCTGTTTAAATTAATTTTGGGTAATAATGAGTAATAATTCTGTAATGTTGTTTAGGTCATCTGTTGTAATTTTGTGGTGGCTCCTGGTCTGGATGGCGGTACGCAGCAGGTTCTAACAGCACTATAAGAATGTGTGCACACCAGCAGCGTCAAAATTTGGACGTCACGTGCACTCACACTTGCAATGTCACCACTCAGGAGTAACAGCCAATAGGAGCACTCCTCCCGCTAACCGCGGTGACAGCCACTTCCGCTGTCAACAATAAACGAGATCGTAAATATTGCTGCCTTTACCTGTTGAAGTCCCAGAAATGGGAAACAGCTGTTCTGCTTCTTGGTACAGAGTTGAAGTTGCGTGGTAAAGCTCTGGAGTTAGAACTTTTTCAACTCACGCGACACGACTATGCGGTGGAAACACAACAGACTAGGGCTAAGTCAGGAACTGGCCCGGAACTGGACCTGGAACCTGTTTGGTGGAAAAGGGGTATGTGTGTACTCGCACGAGACGCGAAATCTCACGCCTTCCCATTCACTTATCATGTAATGACACTGTGTGATAAATTCACGCCAGAGTTGGTGTGAATGTCCCGTAAGTATATGCATGATCACTTGCTGATGGAGGATTGTGGTCGAGTCAAGTCATCACTGCCGCACTGTTGCATTTTTCCAGTTGCTAAATACTGTGATAAAAATATCTTTACCTCTAGTACTATAAGTTACTACTCCTAAATTGAGAAAACATTATGTTTCAAGAATTTTCTTAGAATTATGCCACCCTTAGTACTAGGAATCTTTATGAATACAGCCTAGGGCTGGGCGGTATGGCAAAAAAAATAAATAAATAAATAAAATAAATAATGATATATTTTTTCATATTGTCCGATCTCGATTATTATCACAATTTCTTTTTATATTGTTTTTAAACTGCCAGTTTTAAAGGAACTTGTACTGAAAACAAAAGAAACGAGAGTCCAGTGGGTCCAGTGGCTGCACCGCTAGTAGTGGCTGAACTGCTAAGGCTACGTTTGCTGGCAGCAGTGGCAGGGTGTGCAGACTTGTGCATTCTCATGCTTTCTGTTTAACCACAGGTGGCCGGTGGTACAGACTGCCAACATTCCTTACACATCAGCTTAATTTGCAACACGTCACTTTGTCTACTGTTGTCTACTGTTGTCTACTGTTGTCTACTGTTGTCTAATGGATTTTTTTTTCTTTTAGATTTCATAAAGAAATTAACACTTTCTCAAAGCTGAAAGTGGTTAAAGCTTTAAATGTGATCTCATAACACCCACCCAATCATAAGAGGATTAAAAGCGGAGACTCAGGTACTTTCACCAATATCACAGGAACTTCCACACTTATCTCACATACTAATTTTCACATATTCAAGAAGAAGTTAAACTCTGGGAAGTGTTATGAAAACTCCAGCTTACTTACAATCATAAAAATATGCTTATTGTCACATACACAGCACATACACTGTTCACAAACTGGGCACATTTTCCTGTAAACTAAGCTAGCAAACATACTGTATCAGCAAATAGTTATATATGCTAGCCACCCAGCTTAACACGATCCATTTGTTTTTAAAGCAAATGTTAGTGCTATTTGGGGGGATGATAAGCCTTCAAAGGTTGGAACGATAAATTCTGAATGTGTATAAGTAAAATTACCAGACAACAGTACCGAATGTCACCAACTGCAGGAACAGTTAACTTAAATTTTTTATTTGACCACATTTCAATCACATTTGATTCAATTTTTTATTGAGAGTGATATGGCCTGTAGGCGGTCACCTGCTATTTTTATTTCTTCTGCTCTGAGCTTAGCAAAATGCAACAATATCAAAATGATGAACAGTGGTTTTCACAACACTTTACTATTTCTCATATTCTCGTTTAATTTTCAGAAGTTTTCTAGAACAGGGTAGCCCTGAAAGAGGATTTTTTTCCAGTGACTTTGATCATCTTAACTTCTCCAATATCAGGTCAGGGTTTTCTGTAATGTTGCAGAATATCTCAACAAATAATGGATATTTTAACACAAACTTTGGTAAACATTTTATCCAGAAATTTTACCCAGGACTTCGGTAATACTGAGTTTTCTTCTACAGCCATCATGAGGTTGACAACCTCGCTTTTGAAACAGCTATCTAGACAAAACTGTTGAACTGGTTAATCTATCCTTAATGTTTTTGGACTGTGCTAAATTAGGGAAATCCTTACCTATTAACAAATATTGTGGAATTTAATATTAATTACTGAGTGGTAGTGAAACAACATGTTATATGTAAAAGCAGGCATATAACTTGAATTGATTTTCATCTAAATATTTATCCTACACATTCAAATCTGTCACCTATAGTATAAAAAAAGAGGCAAAACACTATTTATTAATGTGATAAAAGTGAAGCAATAAAAGGGATTAACAAAGAATCTGTTCTTTGCAGACAGTACGTACCACATAAACAAAATTCCTCCAATATTAAATTTTGCCCCTGTATGGATCAATTTTGAAATAAACAGACACAACTACTGACCTCATCTATTAGCACCAGAGGATTTTCGGTCTTGGTTTTCTTCAGGCACTGGATAATCTTCCCAGGCATCGCTCCAACATATGTCCTCCTGAACACACACAAATTTCAGAGAATTATTTCCACATATACACAGCCTGGCGAAAAAAAAGTCACTACCAAAAAAAGGGTTACACACTAATATCTCATTGAACTGTGGCATTGTTTCAATAAGCTTCTGCAATGTTACAAGATTTACTTCCATCCAGCGTAGTGTAATTGCATTAATTTTATGTCAAGATCCTATGTGGATGATAGGAGAGTCTGACCACTGTGCAAAGCCTTCTCCAGCACATCCCAAAGATTCTCAATGGGGTTAAGGTCTGGACTCGGTGGTGGCAAATCCATGTGTGAAAATTATGTCTCGTTCCCTGAACCACTCTTTCACAATTTGAGCCTGATGAATCCTGGCATTGTCATCTTGTTAAATGCCCGGGCCATCAGGGAAGAAAAAAATCCATTGATGGAATAACCTGGTGATTCAGTATATTCAGGTAGTCAGCTGACCTCTTTGTTTGGGCACATAGTGTTGCTGAACCTATACCTGACAACCTGCAGCAACCCCAGATCATAGCACTGCTCCTACAGTAGGCACAAGTCCTGATACACCAATCACTCTGGAACAGGGTAAATCTGGCCTTATCAGACCACATGGCCTTCCTCCATTGCTCCAGAGGCCAATCTTTATGCTCCCTAGCAAATTGAAACCATTTTTTCCAGTTTTTCCCCATTCCCGGTTTTCTTTGTTTGGTGTTGTTCTGTTTTATTATTATTACTTGTTATTATTACTTGTGTGATTTAACATATGTATTGGTGTGGTTGCTACCGGACATTTGAATTTCCCCAAATGGGGATTAATAAAGTTTTTATCTATCTAACCAGGAACACATAGAAACTCTGTGTTATCTAGCTGTTAAGTATTTAATGACTGAGCAAACTTAACCAGGAAATTTTCAGTTATGCTTTTTTTTTTTTTTTTTTTTTTTTAAAAA
>OOFC01042342.1:0-13133 GCA_900323345.1 Pseudochromis fuscus | reverse complement strand
ACATGTAATTTTTGTTTTTTTTTTTTTTTTTTTTTTTTTTTTTTTAAATAAGACTTTGAGACTCACCAGCTTCCCCTCCACTCTGAAAGTATTACCTGCACATCAGTGAGACTCAAACTGCAGATGGTACAGCCTCACAGTAACAGCAGATTGTGTTTGAAACATGACAAACTGCAAGAAACCTACGGCCCTTCTACACAGTACAGACCAAGGACTTTTGGCAACCAATATTCACAATCCAAAATTATTTTGATGCTTTTCAAACCTACACATACTTGTCAACAAAGGCACCGAGCTTTGCTTAGTCTTCAAATTAAAACCTAAAAACGCCTCAATGGATTGATCATACTAGAACACTGATTGTCAACAGGTGGTTCGTGGGCCACATTCAACTGCCAAAGCTCTGCATTTGGCACATAGAATATTAAATGAGTACAGAAAATGTGAGGAGACACATAATCCTTGCTGATGGTCCTTAAGTAGTTTCCCCAGCTGTTCCAAATGTTTCACAGTGAAAGCTCCATTACCAAACCAAACATTTCTGTCTCCTAGAAGACTTTATTTTGAAATAGCCACAAGAAGTGTTGGGTTTATATTAAACGTGTAATGTTGGACAAATTGGAAGCCTCTAAACAAGGCTTTATATCTAAATATGAAAAATTCTACTAATCAAACAGAGGAAAGACTGTGAGAGTGTGCTGTGTTATGTATTTGTGTTTAGGTAAACATGGCACAACTTTCCAGACCACACCATTCAGCCTGAGTAGCTAACATGCTATTGAGGTGACAGAACTCTCATCGAAGGAGGTAAGACCCACGGCAGGGGACTCTGTGTTTTCATCAATGACACCTGGTGTTGGAACGCTGTTGGGGTCTGCAAACACTGCTCACTAATAGTGGAGTTTATGGTTGTCAAGTGCTGGCCATTCTATCTGCCAAAAGAATTCACAGCAACAACAGCAGTGAGGCAATAAATGAATTAATTCATTCAGCTGTACCAGCACATCAGTGAGCAGCACAGTCCACACAGATGCTTTTCTCATCTCGGCTGGGGATTTCAACCATGCAGACCTATAGACCGTGTTTACCAAATTATATCAACACACAGACTTTCCAACATGGGGAAACAACAAAATGGACCATGTCTACACAATGCAGAGAGGAGCTTACAAGGCCCTTCCCCTCCCCCACCTCGGTGCCTCTGACCACATCACCGTCACGTTGTTGCCAGCATACTGACCACTGGTTAAAGTCACCAAACCAGTTCGCAAGCAGGTACAGGTGTGACCAGAAGGGTCTTCGGAAGTTCTCAAGGACTGATTTAACACCACAAACTGGAACATATTAAACCAGGCTGCCACCTGCAACAATATCATAGACCTCCAGGAGTACATGGACAGTGTGTATGTTTCAATGGATCACTTGCAATTGGAATAAATGCCTGATTAGAATGAAAATGCTTCATGTCAACACTCCATTCAGAATGAAATCTTCCAATCCAGTGCATTTGGAATGGAATTTCATTCTGAACAACAGGGGCAGTTTATGTCGATCTTCATTCAGATCCATGTGCATGGAAACACTTGATCTGATTATCTCTCCTCGTTTGTGGCGTATATGTCTTACTGCGTATGTATGTCCCATGTGACATCTCCTGCCTGGCTCGAAACTGTCTTTCTGCTGAGAAGGTGATTGGCTGCAGACTTCCATCTATGAAGGATCTGTACGTCTCGAGGACCCGGAGGCGTGCAGGTTGGATCATAGCCGACCCCTCTCACCCTGGACACAGACTGTTTACCTCCCCTCCCCTCAGGCAGGAGACTAAGGTCCATCCGGACCAGAACCTCCCACTACACGAACAGCTTCTTCCCCTCTGCCATCAGACTGATGAACACTACCTGACACTACCTCATACACTGAAAACTGGGTCAGCTGCACATTAGAGGTGTTCAGCTTTGAGTCAGAATCAGAGTCAGAATCAGAATCTTTATTGTCATTGCTACAAAAGAACAACGAAATTGCGTTTGGAGCATCCAAAGTGCAAAAACCCACAATAATAAACAACACACTAATAAATACCCATAAATACCCATTGGTGGCCCAGTGTAAACACTGACCCAGTATAGGACATAGAGAACTTAACAGCAGCACAAGGTCATAGTGGCAATAAGTGCAATAAGTGCAGAGCAATATGGGGAACCGTTGTGGAAGGAGGGTCACGGGAGAGTTTTCACCTCCACCAAATTTCACCTTCATGGGATTTGGCTGTGATTTGGGGGGCTCTAACTTCCTCCCTGTTTGGTATGTTTCAGTCCAGGATATGCCCATTGCTGTTGGCTTTGACCACAGCCAAGCGTAATAATGTGTATGAGTGATAATCATTCTCTATCTCTGCATCCTGTCTACACGCAACTCAGTACTGGCAGCCTTGGAGTAACCTTGAGGCCTAATCCTGCTTTTATATCAAAAGTAGGTGGTTCATGTGCTCTAGTGGGCAAAACTGTGTCCAGTTGGGCTCTACACATTTATGTGGAGAGGACTAGGGCTTTCAGGATGGCTGACCAGTCCTATTTAAAGGAGTGGGGCCCTGATGCCAGCTACTCTGGGCTGGCATATTGGGATTCTGTGAATACGCAGAGAGGAATATCCTACCCCCACAAGTACACTGACTCAGGTGTGTTTGCAAATGAGCCGAGTGATCACTGTATTATCGCCGCTATAACAAATACCAAGCTTCCAAAGTCAAAGCCCATTTTTGTACATCAGGGATGTCAAAGTCAAATACATCAGAGGGCCAAAAAAACAAATTTGCTACAAGCCGAGGGCCAGACTGGTTCAATGTTTATTAAAACATTAAAATTATTGCACATAACCTATTGAACCAAGACCTAACACAGTGTACCGTATATTATTTAATGATTTAATAAATAATCCAATATTTTTATGACTCTGCCTGTTGAAAATGTTTTCCCTTGAAATAACTGACAAACAGCAAAAAAGAGAATGTCCTTCAAACATAAAATATGTTCCTTAAAATCAAAATAAATGCAAAATGAAATTGCATGCATTCTAAACTGAAAACGCAATATTGTGCTGCTCTATGATCCTACCAATTACTGCTTTCAACCAGTCCATTAACTGAAAAATAAATCCAAATAAATAAAATACAAAAATCTATGGCACACAGACAAAACAATACTTCCTTCAAAGAAAAATCACATCTTGTAGAAACAAATGTAAAAATGCAACTGAATGAAAGACTGGCGGCAGTGGCTCAGTGGGTTGGGACTTGGGTTGGGAACCGCAGGGTCGCCGGTTCAAGTCCCAGCCTGGACAAAGATACGGAGTGTGGACTGGTGGCTGGAGAGGGACCAGTTCACCTCCAGGGCACTGCCGAGGTGCCCTTGAGCAAGGCACCGTCCCCCCTAACTGCTCCGGGTGTGCTGAGACTAGCGGCACCCTCTCCATGCATGTTTTGGGTCCCCTATGTGTGGATTGTTTGGAGGGGGCCCTGTGTTTGTAGGGTGAAAATGTCATTTCGTTGTGTGTGTTTGTACTGTGTACTGCATGTGCAATGACAAATAAAGCTTGTTTGTTGTTGTTTTGTTCGTTTTGTAAAAATACGTTAATGTTCTGTGATGCTCACTTGTCTGAGACTGAGCCTGATACTTGGTGGTGTTTCATCTTTTGTACAAGTTCATCAATGTTCGGAGTTAGGCTCTGAGCTGAGGAAATCCTCAGGATTGAGTCAAGGTGTTTATCAGTAAGACGGCTCCTGTGTGATGTTTTGTTTAGCTTCATCAATGAGAACATTTGTTCACACAGGTATGTGCTGCCAAACATTGAGAGCGTCTGAGCAGCTTGGATGCGCAGCTGAGGCAATGTGTCGGGGATGAAACATGCAAACTCAGCAGCACCCACTCTCATATTTTTCCCTCAGCATGTCATTGCACTGGAGCTCAATCAACTCCATTTGGAAGTTTGGTGGTGTGCTTTCCACGTCAACTCCAAAAGGATTGGCGAGCAGTTCAAACCTGTTTTTTTGAGTTTCAAAGTCAGCAAATCGGTGTCGGAAGTCGGCGGCAAGTATGTTGAGTTTATCAGCAAACTGTGCACTCAGGAACACAGTGGTAGAGAGCTTCTCTTTCATGGTCTGGCAACTGGGAAAGTGGCTCAAGTTTCACTGTACTGTACATATCAGAGATGACACGCCCCCATCCCTGCAGCTGCAGGTTCATCACATTCAGATGGCTTGTGATGTCGCAGAGAAACGCCATTCACACTTAAATGTTTCATCCCGGAGCTCTGTTGTGTCTTTCCCTTTGCTTTCTTTGCTTGCTGAGAGCACTCCTCACGCAGCTCGAAACATCTTTGCAGCACCTTTCCCCGGCTTAGCCATCGCAAATCTGTGTGATGGAGCACGTCACCATACTCTGTATCTAACTCACCCAGAAATGCCTTGAACTGGCAATGACTGAACCCTCTGGCTCTGATGAAGTTAATTGCTCGCGTTATGATGCTCATTGCATGTTCCATTTTCAAGGCTTTGCCACATAACGACTCCTGGTGTATGATGCAGTGACAAGCGGTCAGTTCACCTGGGACGTTTTTGTCCCGCATCCCCTCACGTATCCTTGCCACCAATCCACTCCTGTGTCCACACATCGCAGGTGCTCCGTCTGTTGTCAATCCCATGAGTTTTTCCCAAGGCAGCCCCATTTCATTTACACATCTAGATACCTCTTCATACAGATCTTGTCCTGTAGTTGTGCCATGTATAGGACGGAATTCCAAAAACTCTTCTGTTATGCTCATGCTCGAGTCCACTCCACGATGAAAATTGACAGCTGGGCAATGTCAGTTGTGTCAGTGCTCTCATCCACAGCAAGGGAATATGCAATGAAATCTTTTCCTTAGAAATTGTAAATCTCCTAAATCTCCTAAGGGACATTGCTTGGGCCAGGGACCAAGACAGAGGTGGATTGGCTCAGTTTTCATCAGCTCCATAATAAAATACCTTTCTTATCAAGAGAGCTTAGTCTGACTTTTATCTGACTGAAACAAAAACCCAACATTTTTGGCAAATCATAAAATTAACTTTGAGAAACGTGACAACTAATGAATTGCCAGGTTCTTTAGTCACACAGTCTGCCTCCCTGTTTGATAATAAAAGCTTTTCCCAATGGTTTTAATGATCATTTTATTTCTGCTGGCTCCTCGATTGAGTCCTTACACCCTGAGCTGACAGATGCTGACGTGGCCAGTGTAAACACCTCCTTGACTCTGCAGACTGTGAATGAACCTACCACTTGCCCTTTTGAGTTTCAATCTGTATCTGTGTCTGTCTTAGAGGCTATAAACGCACTTATTGTTAATTTGAGTCTTAGCCGCACTACCATCCCGAAAACTCCAGAAGTTGTTCTCCCCCTGTTAAAAGACTGTGAACCCACATATGTAAATAATTACGTATCAATTCAAAATGGCATATTTTAGCTATTTTAGCTTTTAGCTTGTTTGAAAGGGTTATCAGTGATCAACTAAAGGAGTTTTTAGAGTCAAATAATGTTTTATCTCCATTTCAGTTGGGGTTTAGAACATGGCACAGCACTGTCACAGCTGCTCTTAAGGTTTGAAATGGTTTCCTCGAGGCTCTGGACAGTAAAAACTTATAGTGTTTGTAGCACCCTATAATGTAATTGCTCTCACCCCTGTCTAAACAATATATATGCATAATGTACATACATACATACATACATATAGACATAGGCTTCTCTGTCTCTCATCACCACGCTATATCAAATAATGAGTGATAATCACCAATATTCAGTTCAGAATATTTTCCTTGTACCCACTAAAAACATTTTGTAAATTTTCATGAAGTGTTTGATATTTGTGCTGCCGATCTCCTAGCAAGGTCACCCCTGCGGAAGAGAATTTGATCTCAGTGGGTTATTATCTGGTTAAATAAAGGTTAATTAAAAAATAAATAACAAATCTCACTCAGGCTACTGAGAGAACTGGGATTACGGAAGTAACCTAAAGGTCTGGGTTACACATCAATGAGAATGTTGGAAAAATCTGAGGCATTAAATAACCTGATTACAGACAGTTGGCCAGAGCCTGGAGACAACAAAAGCAAGTTGGGTTAAATTCTGAATGAAGTGTACTCATGTTATGAAATCACTCTCTCTCACACACACTCTCACACACACTCTCTCTCTCTCTCAAATATATCTATATATCTATCTATATATAATTCTGGTTTTTATATATATTTTGTTAGACGTTTCATTAAACACTGATGAAAAACATTTAAAAAATCCTGTCAATTATTTCATGGTTCAGGCTTTACAGGGTTAAAGAGACTTAAAATGCGCGGACACGTGGAGGTTGTGTGGGCCATCACAATGGATGAATTATCTACAGAGGTGAATCACACAACAAGTTTGAGCTGTGTTCCTATCATCTGTAGGTCTATCTTTTTGATTTAAGATGGGCTTCTCCTATGCGTAAACCAACACACTGCCCACATTTGTTTTCTTAATCTCCTACCACCCCAGCCATGCTAAATACCAGTGATATGCATGCATGATGTTGACAATGTAAACCTTGAGAATAATGACAGTACAGACGTACTGACCTGTGTCCTTTAATCTCAGCAACATCGGTCATGCCTCCCACGCTGAACCGGAAATACTGTCTGTTGAGAGCTCTTGCGATGGAGCGGGCAATGGAGGTCTTTCCTACACCCGGAGGACCATAGAAACATAGGATCTTCCCCTGGGTGGAACCACGCAGCTGGCTCACTGCTATGAATTCCTGTATAAAAACAAAGAAGTCAGCTTAATTTCTACAAGAAATAGCACTACTAGATCAAAAAAAAAAAAAAAAATCAAGCTCTAATTGACTTAAATTCAAAACTGGTGATTTTCAGTCATGAACTACTCAGTCATTCCAATTTGTCCACGTCATGCTGATGTCACTAGCTAAAGTCAACTCTTCTTATTAGTGAGCTGGTGGTCTATCCGAAAATGATTAAATAATAAAGTGGATATTGGCTTTCAAATATAGGAAGTTTTAGGGCTGTGGTTAGTTTGTTTGAAAGGCCAGGTCTCCAATGATTTACAGGCGGTTTGGAGGCTCATTCACTGCTGAACCAACATGGTGACTTTTAAATGACAAACTACTACTACTACAGACTTTAAACTGTCCACAGAGTGATGTCACATTAACTTTGTCCATGTTTTTATACACAGTCTGTGGTGGGAATGTATGTATCTGAACATTTGCCATCAGAGTAAAAACAGTTTTTTTTTTCCATTTCCTGTTTGGGTATGTGTGCATTTGCTAACCAATATACGTTTCTTGACATCTTCCATTCCATAATGGTCTTCCTCCAGAACTTCTTTGGCTCTCTCCAGTGATAAGTTCTCTTCACTGTTGGTACCCCAGGGCATGCTGGTCAGCCAGTCCAAATAGTTTCGGGTCACACTGAAACACATATATGCCACTTACTTATGTACAGAACAAAAATTATAGCCTGTTAATTAATTCAAACACGGGGTGCATTTGGTGTTCCTCACCAAAACATGTATGTAATGTTTGCATTCTAGAAAATAGCATAAAGTACACTTCCTACGCCATGGCACATTTACAGAGCTATTGCTGATCTCTTTAAACCTTGCTGCTCATGGTCTCAATCACCGACTTGGTTGCAAAAATGTTGCTACTTCTGGTCAAAAACTCCCCAAAACAGCAGACTTCATATCACCTCATAATAGCAGCAGCATCCAGCTGCTTTATTGGGTCTCCACTCAACTGCTCGCTAAAGAAATTATTTGATAAATTATGTGGAAGAAAGTCAATGCACAAGTCGAACCTTGAAGCAGATGGTCTGCAACAGTCACTCATGTTAGCTAGAAACAGGAAACTGGGCTTCATTGAAAACAGCCTAATCAAAGCTGAACAGCAGCAGACTGGAAAAATGCTGCCTGCTCTGAGGAGTCTGAATTTCAGTTGCCACATTTAGATGGTTGGAGCAGAGTTTGGTGTAAACAACATGAGAGCAGCAAACACAGGAATGTTCACTCGACTAAAAAGGCCAGACCTCTCTCCAATAAAGCACCAGCAATACCAACATTGCAGTATTTACGGAAACTCCACTTGTCGGCTTTCAGAATCTGCTGGAATCACGTCACTAACGCAAATGGCAGAGGAATTAAATTTGATTGGCACGTCACTTTCTGTCACCAGCTAAATGTTCAGGGTAAAAGGGTTACGTTTTCTCCACTACTATACTTCCCTGTAACATACACTGTAGGCTGTAACACACTGTGGTGCACGCACAGCACACTATCTGGTTGTGCTCGATGAATTGTGACCGGGCAGCACAGGTACTTTAGTTCCGTTTTGTAGTTGTTATAGCGCCTTCAAAAATCAAAACATTTAAAAGCAAAACTGAAGTTTATACATTTATTTTAAATATAAGTAGTGTTAATGCATTTTTAAGACCTTTCAAAATCATATTTAAGACATTTTACGAGATTTTAGGTGAATTTTAGACATTTTAAGGCTTAAAATTGAAATGATTGGATTTTATCCATCTTAAAAATTTTTAAGACCCCGCGGAAACCCTGTATATATTTTCCTACTATTAATTTTTTAAAAATCTGTGCCAGATATCCTTAAGTGTGCCTTGAGTGCCCAACACATCATTATTATTTTGTGGTTGTGTTTTGAATTTACAATCATTTCAGACTTATACCATTCTAATGGCCAGGTAGTATGTTTAGCATCTGATATTAGATTTAAAGACAGAAAAACAATACAAACACTTGCATTTAAAATAGTAGCTATTCACAGAATAGCATTTAGCCATGTGTTCATTTTAGCCTGGTATTTATTGGTTTGAATTAATATTTATCTGATTATACCACTGACAATTATGAGTGGTACCACTTGACAACATTAGTAATAATGACAAGAAATCTGCTTAATAATTGCATTTTTATTTCAAATGTGAAAACAGTGATTTGGTCAACTTCTATATTGATGAAAAAGTAGTAAATTGAATTTAACCAGGTCAAATTAAATAGGCTACACTGCAGTAGATTAATAAAAACACTGTAATGGTTTGCAGCTGAGCTATAACATATGGAGTTTCCTTTCAGTCTGTGCAATAGTCATCAATTTGATTCCTGTCGTGTAGTGTTCCCCCAAGAAGCCAAGTAACATCAGAATTTAAAGGCTTTTTCAGGCAAGTGGAATGAAAAATATGCAAGACCAACTTGAACTCTGATGAGTGGTTGTCCAGCAGGCCCAGCTTGTTAAGCTCTTCATTGATGATGTCCATGATGTGCTGAGGGACTGTCCTGTCTTTGAGTCTTTCTCTAAACTTCTCCTCAATGGCTTCTTTGTCCTCTTTTTCCAGACCAAGCTCCTGAAATTAGACACATACATAATACTTACATACATACATTATACTGTAACTACACAGGTTAATGTAATGTTAAATGAATGACTTCTCTGATATTCTGGCTGAAATCATGCCTAAATATGACCGTGTCCTTATTGTTGGGATTTTTAATGTTCATGTGTGTTGCCCTGATAAGCCAATGGCAAAGGACTTTTTAAACCTCACTGACTCTTTTAATCTTGTACAGTCTGTGTCTGGTCCCACACAAGAACGTGGGCACACACTTGATTTTGTTTTATCTTTTAATTTGTGTATTTTTAACTTAGAAGTTTGTAATCCAGCTCTTTCTGATCATATGCAGATATTATTCGAGGTTGATCTTGCCTGCAATACAGTTAAACCTCATGCTGCTGTTGCATCATTAACCCTTCCACTGCTGCTCAGTTGTACTCCTTTTTCACCCTGTTTTATAACTGTGTCATTGAGTGTGTAAACAATAGTACAGAGGAGCTTAGCTCATGGTTTCATTCCGCCTGCCAATCCATTGTAGACACGATGGCACCATTAAAAACCAGGCAACCTAGGACTAAATCTGAGCCCTGGCTGAGTGACACAAGAGGCTAAAAGGAAATATTTGTCTGATATTATTCTGTCAAACTGTCATAAGCTTCGTGTTTTGTTCAAGACCATTGACTCTGATCTCAATGCTCCACAAACTGTCTGTATCAAGTCCTCCTCTGCTGTGTGTGAAGAATTTCTTCACTTTTTCATTGATAAGGTTGCCTCCACTAGGGCTTTAGTCTCACCCTCTGCATATGACAGTTAAGTCTCTGAGCCCTGCCCTGCTGTCTTTGACAGGTTTGTGCCTGTGAGTCTATCCTTCAGTTAAAGCACTCAGGTTCTCCAAATTATGTGGTCCCTCCTCAACTATTTAAAGAGGTTCTCCCCACGATAGGGTCTTCTGTGCTGCCTCAGGTCTTAGGCCCTCTGCTCTTCTCCCTCTTCTTGATTTCACTTGGTTACATACTAAGGAAGCATGGTAACTCCTTCCACTGTTATGCGGATGACAGATTTACATCGATCTCAAAAAGAAAGAGATTTTCTGTCAAACTACTTCTCAGGTCTTCTTGTTGACATAAAGGCCTGGATGGCAATGAACGTTTTAAATATTTTTTTTAATACTTTTTATTTGTGTCAATTTTAGGGCACTGTTTAACTGCAACCATACATATATAAAAAACAGAATTAAACAAAAAATACTTCAAGCTTCCTGCCGTTTGTATTCATGCCACTTTGTCCAGCGTTTCATGAAGACATGACCCTTGAGTTGAAGAAAGAAAGTCAGTCTCTCCGTAGAATATAATTGTTCTATGACTTCAAGCCATTGATCCACTGGGGGGGGGTCCTTTTTAAGGCAGTTCCTTGTAATGGCCTTTTTGGAGGCAATTATGAGAATTCTCTCCTCTTTTGGGAAAACCTCACAAGGTAGCAGACCCAGCAGAAAGATCTAGGCTTCCTAGGGAGTAACATAAGCCATAACACTTTGCACTATTTTAAATACACTGTCCCAATAGGGCTTTAATTTTTTTACATGTCCAGAAAATGTGAGCGTGATTGGCATGTGTACAACCACACTGTCTCCAACATTGCTGATGAAGCCCCTGAAGCCCCTGATGTGCGGAGTAATAAAGAATCTAATCAAACTCTTCCACCCAAATTCCCTCCATCTTTTAGAGCTAGTTGATGTTTGTTGTGTGCCACACATTACAAGCCAATCACTCTCTGACAATACAATGACAAAACAATAGATTGCGTCAAATTAAAGTAATCGGAACTGACTTTATTTGTCTGCACTGAGGCCATTGTGGATGCATACAAAAGCTTAATCCATGCAATAAATATGGGGCCAAAACCAAAACTCGAAAGGGCAAAAAAGAGATAACCCCATTCAACCCTATCGAAGGCCTTCTCTGCATCTAATGATATAAGTATTTCTGTGTCAGGACTTGAGTTAGGTGAATATACGATATTAAGTAGTCTGCGTATATGATGAATCATTTGTCTATTTTTAATAAATCCTGTTTGATCTTCATGGATTATAGCTGGAAGCACATTTTCCAGTCTGTTGGCCATTATTTTGGCTAAGATTTTAGTATCTACATTGAGCAGACTTATAGGTCTATATGAGGCTGGGTCCAGTGGGTCTTTTTCTTTTTTGTGTATCAAGGAAATTGATGCCTGATAAAAAGTAGTTGGGAGAAGGCCTTTACCCAATGATTCGTTAAAAACATCTAAGAGAAGGGGGGCAATTTCTACACTAAACGACTTGTAGAATTCTGGGGTGAATCCATCTGGGCCCGGTGCTTTCGAGCTTTGCAAGCTGCGTATTGCTCGTGTAACCTCTTCGACTGTAACTGGTTCTTCTAAAGCGGTTCGGTCCTCTTCATCAATGAGAGGAATATCAAGGTTGTCAAAGAATTCCTCAAGGAGCGTAGTTTCATTTGTCGATTCAGTTGTATATAATTTGGTATAAAATTTTTTAAACTCCAGGTTAATTTCTTGTTGATCTCTCGTTACATAGCCAGAACTCGTGCGAACCTCCTTTATCACTCTCGATGCTTCTGATACTTTTATCTGATGGGACAAATATTTTCCTATCTTATCTCCATGTTCATAAAACTTGTGTTTGGATCTATTTATTAATTTTGTAGTCTCTGAAGTTGAGAGGAGATTAAACTCAGTTTGTAAAGATATCCTCTTCTCTAGCAGTTCAGGCGTGGGGAATACTGCGTATTGACGGTCCAAATCTGAAATTTGTTGCAGTAGTTTTTGGTGTTTTTCTTTTTCCGTTTTATTCCTTTGTGCCGAAAGTGATATGATTTGTCCACGTATATAAGCTGTCATTGCTTCCCATAACACCCCTTTAGAAATTCCTAGTGTGTTATTAGTTTGTAAATAAAAATTTATGTGGTGTTTCATAAATTCAGAGTGTGTCTTGTCAGAGAGTAGACTATTGTCCATACGCCAAGTTCTGGCTGTATATTTATTTGGGAAGCTTAACTGTAGTTTAACTGGTGCGTGATCGGAGAGAACAATAGCTTCATAGTCAATATATTTCACTGCTGACAGCAATTTAGCATCTATAAGAAAATAATCAATCCTTGAAAAGGAATTGTGAGGTTGAGAAAAAAAAGAGTATTTACGCTGAGTTGGACACAAGTATCTCCAAGGGTCAATTATGTTTGCAGTGCTCATAAAGTTCTGAAGCTGTTTAGCTGATTTAGTGAGAGATTGAGGTTTATTTGAAGATCTGTCTATAATAGTATCCATCACAAAATTAAAGTCCCCTGCTAATATGAGGTTGTTGGTATGAAGGTTGGGTAAAGAAGCTAGAACTGAGCATATAAACCTCTCATCATCATAATTGGGGGCATAGATGTTTGCCAATATTACTGCTGTATCATAGATCTTCCCTGTGACTATTATGTATCTGCCATTGACGTCTGACTTTATATCTAATGGGGCAAAAGATACATTTTTCTTGATTATAATGGCTACCTCCCGTGATTTTGAGTTAAAACTAGAATGAAATATGTGCCCAATCCAGTTTTTATTCAAATGTTTATGAGCTTGGTTTTTAAGATGTGTTTCCTGTAAGAAGATAATGTCAGCTCCCATTTTCTTAAGATGAGCCAGTATATTACTTCTTTTCATGGTT